>JAPDFK010000111.1:0-126669 GCA_027569635.1 Lasiosphaeriaceae sp. G1095
CCCCCCCCCCCCACCCCCCCCCCCCCCCCCCCCCCCCCCCCCCCCCCCCCCCCCCCCCCCCCCCCCCCCCCCCCCCCCCCCCCCCCCCCCCCCCCCCCCCCCCCCCCCCCCCCCCCCCCCCCCCCCCGGGGAAGGCCGAGAAAAAGAAAATCTCACCAAGTGACGCGCCACGGCAGTAGCAAACAAGTAAGTACCGTCGACATTCACACCCCAGAGCTTGCGCATCCTTTCGAAGGGATAGGCAATGGCCTCGAAGTTTTCGCAAAACCCAGCAGAGGTCACCAGATTGTCGATCTTGCCGTGCTCGGAAATGATCTCGGTGATGCACGCCTCCACAGACGCTTCGTCCGAGACATCAGCGTAGTGTGCTGTGACCTTTGGGAGCCTGAGCAAGGGGATATCACAAACATCTGGTTAGTAAAAATGCGAATTAAAAAATGGCGGTGAGGCCCGCCCGTCCTCTTTTTCCTACTCTTCGGCGGGGGGGGGGGGGGGGGGAGAGGGGGAGAATAAGAAACGAAAGAAATGGATGACTGACTTCTCGGCCTCAGGGTGTTCCTTCTTGAACATCCGGACAATATTCTTAGCTTGCCTGGCCGCCTCATCCTCTGCAGCCATTTCTGTGTCAACATCCAAGCTCTCTCTTTCACGCTGTTCCCCCCCTTTTCTCCGTGGACCAAGGGGGGGGTTAAAACAACTCACTATTCAGATCCACAATCGCCAAATCGGCACCGCTGATGACTATGCCTTGGCCCATAACTAGCCCTAGTCCTCTTGCGCCGCCCGTCACGACACCCACGTTGCCCTGGAGCGAGAAGGTCGCCAGGGTCGGGAAAATCTGGGCGCCGGCGCGGCCTGCTCCCACGACGGGTTTCGAAGCCAGCAGCTTGGACTTGGGCGGGTAATCGACGGCGATGGAGTCATCCGTGCGGGCGTGCGAGCCACCTGCTGCTGCTTCTTTTGCTTTTTGCTCACTCTCCTTCTTTTGGTTGTCTTTGCGGGGAGACTTTGTGCTGCTGTGTTGGCGGCGTTGTGGTGCAATATGATGGGGAGGATGGAGGTGAAGCCTTGACAGTGATAAGACGGCTCTTGTGAGCGGTAGTATGCTCGGGCTCGAAGCTGCTGGTATCGCACCTCCCGAGATTGTACAAGACAAAATTGCCCTTCGTGTTATTACCAGGGTGCTCCCCAGAGCTCGTCTGCAGACTGAAGAAGACATGGCCGGGAAGTCTTGATGAGATCCCAAATCTTGAGAAGCGTCGCTGGGGGGTGTATTATGTTGTTGTGGACGGGCAACACCTCAGCAGTGGAAGTTGAATGGGAATGCAATGCCTTTCCTGTTTGCCAATCCTAAACTACAATCGGGGCCGATACCCAGATCAAAGAACTCCCGCAGGGGTGGGGTAGTAGCTATGGTAGGAACGGTTTGTTGTCACTTATAAAGGGATAGGGAGTCCGAGAATGTTGGCCCAGTGGGGTAATGAAAAGAGGGGTGGCTACCTATCTAAACTTGCCAGGTATGTATGTACCTAGGTGAAAGCTGCAGTGCTTTCAATTCAGGGGTCCCGACTTGCATTGCCTAGATATATTTTTGGGAAGGCCGGCGTCGTTCCTGGTAGGAAAGCTAGGTGGCCATCTTGGAAGGAGGTGGTCACTACACGCCTTCAAGGTCTGTCTGTATGAAGCAACATGAAGAGGCGCAAATAGAGAAGCAGTTCTGCCAAAACATAGGGGATGAATATTTGTGACATCACTCCTTCCCTCTTCTTTGCTCAGAAGCCCACTTGCGATGCCACATTTGGCTGATCTTTCTCCACAGATTGCCTCCAAGTTATTAGCCAACTTTCATTGCACGGACAGTCGAACTCGTAGTATGTTTGCTCGAGGCCCCTGAGAAGTTCAGGCGAACTTTTACTGCGCCGCGAATACCGGCCGTGGCGCCTAGTTCCATCGGCTCCTGTTGGCGGTTTAAAGGTTCCGAGTCAAGAAAACGTGTTAAAGATGGTTCACGTGTCCCGATGTCAAAACGGACCTGCACCAGTACTTTGATACGAATCATATGCCGACATTGCGCCCGTACTTTAATCCAAGCTCAATATACCAGAGCGGTGAACGGTTGCAAATGCTAGATATGAAAAGGCGGGTAACACTTACCAAGGCTTGTTGGTCAAGTGACCACGAGTGGGCTGGCTTGATGGCTTCGCTTAAACAACGGTTTATTACATCCTGAAAACACCAAACCTTGTCGCCCCAGGCGACACTTTGTTGCGCCCGCCCATGGCCGCCCTCAAACCCAGGCCCAAATATCGTCTTGTGTGTGCTGGTGGAATAACACCATCGTCCTATATTGGTCAGCAAGCATGGCCACGACGTCCAATATTCAGAAGCACTTACCCATAACCTCGCAGACGAGTAAACGGCATCACTTTCCCTCTCGATGCGGTTCTTGAGCTCCGGGTTTGCCTTCTGCCCGACTGTCTCCATAACCGCAGCCAGCTGCTCACTGCCCATAACACCAATCTTGGCATTCGGCCACATCCAAAGGAACCGAGGGCTGTACGCGCGCCCGCACATGCCGTAATTGCCCGCGCCATAGCTGCCGCCCACCACGACTGTAAACTTGGGCACGTCGGCGCAAGCGACAGCCGTGACCAGCTTCGCGCCGTTCTTGGCGATGCCTTCCTGCTCTGCATCCTTGCCCACCATGAACCCGCTGATGTTTTGGAGAAACACGAGTGGGATCCCGCGCTGGGCACACAGCTCAATAAAGTGTGCACCTTTCAGCGCCGAGCTACTGAATAAGATGCCGTTGTTGGCGACAATACCCACGCGGTGCCCGTAAATACTGGCAAAGCCTGTGACAAGCGTTGTGCCATAGTCGCGTTTGAACTCGGCAAAGGCTGAGCCGTCGACGATTCGCGCGATGACTTCGTGTATGGGCAGTGGCTTGCGTAGGTTAGTCGATGCAATACCGAGCAGCTCGGACGCCGGGTACAGTGGCTCCGCCGAGGAAGCAGTGCTGGGAGAAGATGAAGCACCAGTAGGCCAGTTCAGGTTGCTGATACATCGCCGCGCCAGCACAATGGCATGTGCGTCATCCACAGCCAAGTAGTCGGTCACGCCCGAAACGGACGAGTGCATCTTGCCGCCTCCAAGGTCTTCAGGACTAACAACCTCGCCCGTGGCCGCCTTAACTAATGGCGGGCCAGCTAGGAAGATGTGGCCCTGCTCTTGCACGATGATGCTCTCGTCACTCATGGCTGGCACGTAGGCACCGCCAGCTGTGCAGGGTCCCATGACAACGGAAATCTGGGGAATGCCGGCCGAAGACATGCGCGCCTGATTAAAGAAGATGCGCCCAAAGTGATCTCGGTCGGGGAAGACGCCTGACTGGTGCGGCAAGTTTGCGCCGCCAGAATCTACGAGATATATGCATCTTGATAGGAGCCAGTTAGCCAACCCATAACAAGCCAACAATAGACCAACATCTGGACTCACGGAAGATTGTTCTCTTGCGCAACCGCCTGCGCTCTGAGATGCTTCTTCACGGTAATGGGATAATAAGTCCCACCCTTGACCGTACTATCGTTGGCCACAATCATGCAAGTGACGCCCTCCACCACACCAACACCGGCAAGGATGCCCCCCGCCGGCACGTCGGCCTCGGGGTACAGCTCGTGACCAGCCAGTGGGGACAGCTCGAGGAAGGTGGTGCCTGGGTCGACGAGGGCCGTGATGCGATCTCTGGGCAGCATTTTGTTGCGCCCAATGTGCTTGGCCCTCGCCTTTGCAGAACCGCCCTGGTGCACCTTCCTGGTCAAGTCCTCGAGGCGGGCCATGGCCTCGCTCATGAGCCGCTCATTTTCCTTGAATTCATCTGATGTCGGGTCGATATTGCTCTTGATGACGGATATGGCGCCCGCGTGTTGGGGGGGAGTAAAGGTAGCAACGGAGCGTCTCAAGGTGGTGGTGGTGGTCGTCGTCGGTGTTGTCGTTATGGTTGGTGTTTGGCGATGGCGGGGTCGCAGTCGTGTCGTTGTACGAGCCAATTGCCTCGACAAAAGCAACATATCTCTCGGGGCTGATGAGAAAGACATTTTGGACGTGTATTTTAATTTGCTGCCAGCGGTTGCCAGCAGAGCGAGCGAAACTGGGCAAAGGTGCTACATTTGTTTCTTCGACGATGGGCAGGAATGGAGGGAGCCGATCGGCGGGTGACGTCTGTCCCTGGAACTTAGCGCCCGTTCCTGTTCCTGGATGCGAAAAAGGGTGGCAGCGGCCCGAAGGAAGCCGTCGCAAGCCGAAGATCGATCTCATACCCCAACGAGCTGCGACGTAACTGCCCGCCTGTATGCCACAGCAACAATCACCCAGCGCAGGGGGTGGACAAGGAAACAGGGAGGAAAAAGCCAAAGCCAAAGCCAAAGCCAATTCCTCTTGCCATTCCTGGATTCTGTCTGTTTTCTTTCCTCGCCAGGAAATCATCATCACAATGACAAGCTCTACAATACTGTCGCGGAGACTGGTGCGCTCGGCACGGCCAGCACGGTTCTCGACAACCTGCGCTGCAGCTATACGTCCCCGCCAACCATTGCCTTTTGGCCCCGCACCAACACCAACTACAGAACCAGCAACAGCAGCAAGAACAACAATATCACCACGCTGCGAACAAATACGGCATGCCTCAACTTCAAAACACCCCAAGGGCTTCGAGCCGCCGTCGCACGCCGACCTGGCCGAGCTGCGCGAGCGCGTGCAAGAGTTCACGCGGCGCGAGCTGACCGAGGAGCTGGCGGCCAAAACCGACAAGACCAACAGCTTCCCCAACAACATGTGGGCCAAGCTGGGCGATGCCGGGTTCCTGGGCATCACGGCCGACGAGGATGTGGGCGGGCTGGCGCTGGGCTACCAGGCGCACTGCGTGGTCATGGAAGAGCTGTCGCGTGCGAGCGGGTCAGTGGCCCTGAGCTACGCGGCCCACTCGCAGCTGTGCGTCAACCAGCTGCAGCTCAACGGCACCCCCGAGCAGAAGCGCAAGTACCTGCCTGACCTCATCGCCGGCCACAAGGTGGGCGCCCTGGCCATGTCCGAGTCGGGTGCCGGCAGTGACGTGGTCAGCATGCGCACCACGGCCAAGCAGGTCGACGGCGGCTTCGTGCTCAACGGCTCCAAGATGTGGATCACCAACGGACCCGACGCCGACGTCATCGTCGTCTACGCAAAGACGGCTCCCGACGCCGGCTCCAAGGGCGTGACCGCCTTCCTGGTCGAGCGCACCTTCGACGGCTTCTCGTGCGCCCGCAAGCTCGACAAGATGGGCATGCGCGGCAGCAACACGGGTGAGCTGGTCTTCGAGAACGTCTTCGTCCCTCAGGAGAACATGCTGGGGAAGCTCAACGGCGGGGTCCGTGTGCTGATGGAGGGCTTGGATCTGGAGCGATTAGTCCTGAGCGCAGGGCCGCTGGGACTCATGCAGGCCGCCCTCGACGTTGCCCTGCCGTATGCCCACACGCGGAAGCAATTCGGTACCCCGATTGCCCAGTTCCAGCTCCTCCAGGGCAAGCTGGCCGACATGTACACCAAGCTGCAGGCATCACGCGCCTACACGTATGCGACTGCCAAGATCGTCGACGAGCAAGGCCTCATCAAGACGCAGGACTGCGCCGGCGCCATTCTCTACGCCGCCGAGCGTGCCACCGAGTGTGCGCTGGACTGCATCCAGGTGCTCGGTGGCATGGGCTATGTCGAGGAGATGCCCGCCTCGCGCATTCTCCGCGATGCGAAGCTGTATGAGATAGGGGCGGGAACCTCGGAGGTTAGGCGCATGGTCATTGGCCGCGCCTTTAATAAGGAATATGCACATTTGTCGAGCTAGGCGCGTATCCCTCTATTTTCTAATTATATTTTCTTTTGTCTTGTCTTTTGCCCTTTACCAAAAACAAGGTTTGTACGGGATACCAGCTCGAGGGGGGTAAAATCGGAATCGTCTTTTTGCATCCGGCCTGCGGTAACCCCCACATACAACTCACGAGGAGGAGGCCAGTCGGCTGATTGTAGAGCCGCATAGCCCATCTTAGTAAACTGGGAAAACGCGGGTAGGGCGCCAACGGGCGTGCGTGCAGAGAGATTGAAGGCGGGAAGGAGATTCCGTAGCCGGTGAGGGAGGCTTACGGGCTGGCCTGCTGCCGGCTTGCTGGCAGCTCCACAAATGATATGGTCCCAATTCCTTGTTAACAGGAGAACTGTTCCAAAATTTTGGGTTTGGGTTCTCCCGTTTTTCTTCTCTTTCTGGTCTTTTCTTCATGTGCCGCGCTCTGCTATATTGGATCCATCCCCCTCCTTTGCCGGCGTCCCGTTTCGCGCGAACGCGTGACCCATGATGAACCGGTGAATGATAAGAAGGCATTCGCAGTACCTGTCGGGGGCACCACACTGCAACATCGGTGTGGGAGTCGCATGGGGAAAAGGAGTATGTTCATGCACATAATGACTCCAGTGTTCCCCCAGTCCATTCTCCAGCCGCGGGCCAGAAGTCTTGTGTTGTGTGTGTGTGTGTGTGTGTACCTGTTGTGCAAGGGATCCATCCATGCCATGCCATTCCCCTCCCTCTGCTCGGCGAGTCAAGAAAATGAAATAAGGTACATACTATTCTTACTGCTGCTGCCTGTCTATTCCCTCATTCGAACGTCATTGCTCAGACGATAAGGGGGAAAAGAAAGAAGATGCTGCGGTTTGCCTTTTCCCCCTGCCTGTCTCCTCCTCCTCCTCCTCCTCCTCCTCCTCGTCCTCCTCCTCCCGTCCCGGGACCCCCCCCCCCCCCGGTACTTCCGAATCCGAACTTCCGGCAGCGCGGTAAAAAAGAGGGACGACTATAACCTACGTTCAACTTGGAAGGCGAGTCCGATATTGGATGTATGTATTGCGTGTGTGTGCGTGGTATCCAGTACTTTTTTGTAATATTAGAACATGTTGTCTGACTCGACCCTTAGAATGCCCGTATTATATATTATATTCCGGTATGTGGGATGAGGTGTGATCTACGAATGGTCCTTTCTGGACCGCTCAAGCCTTTCCTTCACGATGTACATGCACATGCCTCCCTCGTAGGCCAGGCCCGTATGATGTGCTTGCTTTCCAAGACAATGTAAAGTCCTTTTTTCTTTCTTTCTTTTTGCAGAGTTTCGGTTCCGAGGGGTGCATCATTGCGGGCCGGACGGGGAGGATAGTGTGCGAAGGCAGAAGATATTGGAGGAAAGAAAAAAAGCGGGGGAAGTAATGGAATGGAGAGGGGGGAGACATGTTTGCCGAGTCAAGTGCTCTGGATCTCACCATGATCAAAGGGATGCTTGAGCGAATGTCCAAATGGTGGTCTTTAAACCCTTAGCCAAGAAAGTAAGTCCTGGAACCTAGCAACGAGACTTGGGCGTATAGTTGACAGTTTAGAACGTTTTCGGTTTTAGGTTTGCGGTTTGATAAAGACTTATCGACTGCTTGATGAGGATGGCTGGTGTTCTGGTAGTGTCGCATCTAAGATGGGGACTGGATGAACAAGCTTAGGCACGGCGCCGAGAACAGGTGAAGTTGCCTCAGCCGTGGCATCGGTGCCGTGACCTTCTTTGCCCTCCCAATCTGGCAAGCCGCAGTGCTCGTTGACTCCCGCTGTCCTCGTCAGTCTCGCTCTTGTCGCCAATTTGAACCACTATACCGCTTGAACCTCTGATCGGCGCGATGCAACATCGCTCGGTCCTCTTGTAGTCGGGCCTGTAGGCAGAATAAAAGTCAAGATATGATATGTACTGCAGTTACCCGTTATAAGGTTGTCTTGGCTCGAGGGTTCTCGTTCTCGTCTTCGATTTCCGCTTCAAGTTGAACAGTAGTAGCTGCAGCTCAAGTTTCATCGCAGCCAATTGGCATTTCTACATGCAACGACGGCTGTTGATGAAAACCTAGTTCATCGAATGCCTCGAAGTTGGTTCCTGCGGTGCGGGTCACATCCATTGGATGCCTCCTGAGAGCGTCCATACCACGCTCGGATGATTAACATAAGAGGGGAATACAAGTAGCAGCCGAGCTTCGATATACCATTAGATATGCCCTAATGACATACATGGCACTCCATCCGGCGTCAGGAGAGCTGTGGAAAGAAGGGTGGTACTTCAATTAGATGCGGCTTA
Source organism: Lasiosphaeriaceae sp. G1095 (assembly GCA_027569635.1). Lineage (NCBI taxonomy): Eukaryota > Fungi > Ascomycota > Sordariomycetes > Sordariales > Lasiosphaeriaceae > Lasiosphaeriaceae sp. G1095. The sequence continues at coordinate 8,175 of JAPDFK010000111.1, forward strand.
CAGGTATGGCAGAACATGGCAGCAAGGTGCAGAGCCAGTGGTCCCACCACATGCGAAACACCTCCTATCCTTCGAGACAACCTTATACAGATGCAGTGTAAGTGCAAATTCTGTGTGATGGCAATTTCTGCTATGGTTTGTTCGCCGTCTTTCCATCATACATTCGTCATCATTATAATCGTCGACAGTTAACAGGTGGTGTCGACCGTATCACCAAGGAGCCCACGGCGTTCGCAATTGCAAGTATGGTGTCTACCGGTCCCCTATTGCTTGCTTGCTTGCTCGCTTGCTTTCTCGCTCGGTAGTTTGTGTTGGATTACTAGATAGTCGCAGTGCATAATCGGTACGGGCACCAAGCCGTCGGAGCCGACTGGTTGGTCACCAGGTTGGCCAAATGTCATGCTCTTTTTAGCCATATCCGGGGAAAGTTTCGGTCTGATCTCCGGGGTACATATGTACATACACAGATAGCTTAGTCGACACCGACAGGCTAATACCCCGCCGCTGATAGGGTGTCCAGGGATTGGCTGTTCTGTCTTGGGTAGCCAAGTTAGCGATGTCCTGGTACTGTGGCCCAGGCCCCTTGTCATACAAGTCCGATATTCCAGTCTCCAGTCGCTCGCCGCCACGTTGCAACCCAAGGCGAGGGCTCGGGCCGCAAGCGCATCATGACCTTGCTCACTGGGATGAAGACAGAAGCTCTTCCATGTCCTCAGGCCTTTCGCCAATCTGGTCTGGTGACTCGGTGGGGGTGATGTGCATGCTGTCGAGCTATCAACACGCGTCCATGATGGCACCCTAGCTTCGGGCCCTCACCGTTCCTGTTCCTTCTATCGCTCACCGGTGTTTTTTAAACGTGGAGACGATTGAACCGGTGTACTTGGTACAATGGCTTGTCTCAATCCCATACGCATCTGTGAGAGCCCATCGGAGCAGCGTCGTCGTTGATATAAGAGCGGCCCAACCTCGTAGATGATATCGACGCCAAAGACACCACGCTTTGCTCTCTCATCACAGCCGGATCTTGCAGCCTAATCTCTCTTGTCAACCACCCTTCTTCAGTTTGCAAATACTCTTTCGCGGAGCCATTGCTTCGGTTTGCACCAGCAAGCCTCACTTGGCTAGCCCAGGCTCACGGTGAGGCAACTCAAGCCCGTGAATTCCGTCCGTGATTCTCCCGCAACAAACTGTCACCTGGCCATCGAAAGCCTTGACGCTCGGAAGCCACCTTGAACAACTCACACTTGACCTAAAAAAGATGGCGGTTGATACGCTTGTCTGGCTACAGGATATCGACACTAGCATGGAGTTTCGCCCTGCGGACTCACTTGTGATGTCCTGCGGCACGGTGACGCTCGATCTAGCCCGAGGCAAGATTCTCCTAGTCTGGAACAAGAAGTACCAGATCTTCCAACTTCCCAAGGGACGGAGAAATATCGACGAATCCATGCTGAGCGCCGCTGTCCGGGAGACGTACGAGGAGACGGGATTCCACGTCAGGCCACTCCGGCTCGATATTGCCACACGGGCAACACCTCCAAACGCGGGCGACGGAAGCACTTCCCACCAGAACCCAAACATTACTGAGGGGCATCCGAGCACCGAGTTCATTGGCGCGTGCCTATATCCAGATCCAGATTCCGAGCTTGAAGCCCTGAAGACCATCTACTTCTTCGCAGCGACGGCCGACTCGACGACGGCGCCACAAACCGGAACTCAGGAACCATGGGAGAAGCTCACGCCTATCTGGATCCCCATTTCCGAAGTTTCCATGAAACTTCGGTTCAAAGGGGAGATAGAAGCTGTCAGGAAGGCTCTGTTAGATGTCCGGAAGTCGGGTTATGTGATTGGGAATTCTTAGAATCTCATTTTTCTTTTCCTGTTCCGCTTTGGAATTGATGTTGGAGTACGGGGTTACAGACAAACAAGACAAAATACTAAACCTACCCGGGTTTAAGCCCCCAACGGGCTTTTTTCGGCCGAGCTTATCCACAGAAGGCAGACGATTAGTACGAGCGTACCTAGGTAGTCACCAGACTTTGGGCAAGCGACGCGCGTGTAATCCAAACCAGGACTGGAACGTGAGAGGCAGAGTTGTCTGGTTAGTGGAGTTGATTGGCGTTTGGAGGCAAGTTAGTTTCAAAGGGAGCTGGTAGCTGATTCATTCATTGTTTGTATGTACAGGCGGTTGGTACTTATAGCTTTCTTCAAGAGGAGATTAAAAGAACCTCAAGAACACTGTGTAGAAGAAGCAGAGGAAAAAACAATTGGAGGTGACGAGACCAGGTACAACAAAGACGCCAAGCATATTAGCGGCGGGAAGGATAAGGTGGGGCTCCGTTCGGTTGTCCCTCACCCTACTTGCCCCAGCACCACCCAACATCCAGAACCTATCGATCCACTCTGACATCAGAGACGAAGCTACCCCGCCTTCCTCTAAAGTTGCTGCCAGAAGCCCTCTTCCCGGCAGCAGCCATTCAAGCCATTTTACCGTATTCACAATTCGATCTCGATCTCGATCTCGATCTCGATCTCGGACACCTTTTCTTTACACTTAAACAACTAGGTAAGACGCGACTCTCGGACTTGTCGGATCTGGAGGGGTTCGTCGTATGCCGGCACCAACACAGCTCCGTATCCCGGCTGTCTGCCAACGACCTCGTCCAGAACAACAACAAACCTTGCTTTATCGTGTCCAGCTACTTATTTTCACACTTCTCCCAGTCCCGGCTTCCACCGCCACTCTTCGACCTCAATTGCTCTTCAGAAAACTCAATCACCAACCAACTCTACACAAAGTTGTCTCAAGCACATATTTTCCTACAAGTCAGCGACCCCGCAAACCGCCAAGATGACGACTATGCCCGCCAGCCACGGCCACAATGAGGCCTGCTGCAACGTCCCCCCTGTTGTCTCGACAGGCTACAGCGCAAAGGGGTCGTATGATGAGCTTGATGGCCTGAAGACATGTGCGGATACAACCCTCTCTTCTTTGTGGTGTCCATATGTAGTTTTCTAACTGATGACTGTCTTCTTCAAAGATGTTACGGGCCCCGCTGATGCAACCAAGGGTATAATCGTGATATATGATATCTTTGGCTTCTTTGATCAGACTATCCAGGGTGCCGATATTTTGGCGACCAGTGACCACCAGAAGTACAAAGTCTTCATCCCAGACTGGTTCAAGGGCGAGCCTTGCCCCATTGAGTGGTGAGTTTTGTGCGAATGGCGCTATTCCTTCAAGAGCCAGCCTGTGTTTTCCGATGTACCTACTTCATAAAATCTCTACCATGATGATGTATTTTTTTGGTGACACGGAATTGAAATGCGCAGGTACCCGCCTAACACCAAAGAGAAGCAAAAGAACCTGGGGGCTTTCTTTGGCAAGAACCCCCCTCCGGGTGTTGCTGGCAAGCTGCCAGACTACGTCAAGGCTCTCGCGGCGAACAACCCATCCATCAAGTCCTGGGGAATTCTCGGTGTAAGTAGCCCATCTTTGAGCTTGACTCTTGGGTGCTTTCAAGTTTTTGAATCAGACCAGAAACCCAAAGCTAACCCTACGCTCGCGCCAAACAAGTTCTGCTGGGGCGGCAAGGTCGTCAGCCTTGTGACTTCTGGCGATTCGAACCCCTTCTCCATTGCCGCTGAGGCGCATCCCGCCATGGTTGACCCCAAAGAGGCGGAGACGATCAAGATCCCGCTCATCATGCTGGCGTCGGGCGAGGAGCCCGAAGACAAGGTGAAAGAATTCGAAACCAAGCTCCAGGTCCCGAAGCACGTCGAGATCTTCGAGGACCAGATTCACGGGTGGATGGCCGCCCGCGCCGACCTGTCCAAGGACCGCGTCAAGGAAGAGTACCAGAGAGGGTATAAGACTGTGCTGGACTTCTTTGCCAAGAACTGGTCGTAAATTAGTATGAAGGCATTATGCGCCCACTCTTTTGTCTCTTCCATGAATTGTAAACAGCAAGCACCGAGCCCGCCCACCTTTATTCAAGGGGTAAAAACAGAAGATTAGAAGACTACATTGGGGAAACACGAGAGACAAACAAATGCGAGGTATATATCGATAATACAGCGTGGAGTATTTCTAATACGCGCATTGCCGTCGTTTAACAACGATAGGTACCAACCTACCTCTGTTCGGAACCACAAATCCAGGCCAAGAAATACTCACAATTCTCTTCTCTACACCACACGCGTCAATAAACCTCAATGACACAGTACAATTCCCAGATTTTGTTTCAATTACACACAAAAGTAGTATCCTACAGTTGAACCATTTAGTTTTACAGTCACACTCCAAAACTTCCCCACCATATCCTAATTTCTTGTACCTAATTACAGCCCACCTGTTTTCCACATTGGTACACCTCCTGATTTTCTTCTCAAAGCACTGGGCCGTCCCGATTCTCCAAGTGATTTCTTGAGCCTATTACCTAAGCTCAACCTGGCTGCCGAGATGGGCTCATCGCCTCGGGGCGGCGGCTTGCTACCCAGACTTGTCAAAGTGACCGACGGAATGCCCTGGTTTGACGCGATGCTCTCCCAATCTTCTCTGCCGATGGTATTATCATCGACGCCGTTGCCGCCCCTTCTACGACGGCCGCCTGCGCTGCTCCCGCGGCCGCTATCATCTTCGGTACGATCATAATCGCCAACGACAACTAACCCCGCTGCTTTGGCCAAGTCCGAAGGCACGGACCGGCGCCGCGGGCGTTCCGTTGACTTGCTATTAGAATATTGCTTACTATGTCCCGCTGAGGGGGGTTTGCCTCGTTCGACTATAGCATTTCCGCCACTGCCGCTAGATCTCATCCGTGCCATAGCCATGGCAGCCTGCAGCGCGGGCCAGCTCTCGACCTGGCCGTTGGTTGCCTCATCAATACACTTGCACTCGTCGCCGGCAGGACATTCGACTTCTCCCATGGCGTGCCACTCCGCCAGACAAGCCTCGTGCGAAGCGCACCCGCAGCACAGACAGGGAGGGTAGAGCGCGTCGATAGGCTCGTAGCAGTAGACACAGCGTAGGAGGGTCTGCGGAATTTTGGAATGGGACTGGCAGCGATGGCAGATGCCGACGGCGCCACCGACCTGGCCGTTTGTCGCACGGCTGTATTCGACTGGGTCGAGCTGCGTCTCGTGTATTCGACATATGCCGGTAACATCAAGGCCACGGCCGGAAGCGAGTAGAGCCTGCAGTTGCTCCTTGCGGCCACCGAAAGGAACGGAAGGCGATGTGGTACCTGTATTTGTGGCATGGCTGTGGCTGTTATCCGTTGCATAGCCTTCATGATAGCTGTTGTCGGCAGTCCCACTTCCATAGGTGGCGGAGGCAGAGTGTTTGTCATCCTTAAGGACATTGAACTTCATGATTTCTAGGCGCGAGAGTGGCTGACCCCAAATTTGAAGCATTTCGGCATACGCATAGCGGTAGTTGGAATAGAGTTGTCTTTGATTGGGGTCGAGAAGGGGGGTTGACATCCAGCCGTCGTCATCGAAAAGTGACTGGTTCTCGGGAATGCAAGAGACTGCTACCGGGACCATGGAGAGCAGTTCGTCTTTCCGAAAGTCATCATCCGAGAGCGACGTCCGCGCCGTCCCAGGGTGTTCAGGTGCCGCCCCGAATATGGTTGAGGCACCCCATGTGATGCTACTGGGAGCAAGATTGCTTAGAATAGTTTCAGCAGGACTAGGCCGTTTTCGAGGAGGCTCTGGAGGGGACCCTGAAACGATCCCGGCAAGTGTTCGTGGCAGGCTTGCAGCAAATGCAGCTGCCATGGTAGAATTGGATCGGTGGAAGAACCTTGTATTGGGAGAAGTGGAGAGGCTTTGCGTGTGATCGATGTCTCGTAGATGCTCTCGGCCAGACCTCGGTGGCGTTTCACCGCAAGAATAGGAATTCGACCCATGTTCAATAATCCCGATGACTTCATCTGAGCCCTGCGAGTCCGAATACATAACAGGCGTATGGGCCGTCCTAGGAGTGGTTATGGCAGAGCTGGCCTGACTTCGATAGTGTATATTCCATAGCGCAGGATCCGTGGGAAAATACTCTAACGAGAATGAAGGCGCCTTCATCGGGAGCGGTGTTTCGGGCTGAGAGAGATGCGATTCCGCGTAAGCCACACTGTCTTCGGCAGACGAGTCACCGAAGATGCACGCCAGCATTGCCAACATCTGTATGTCACCGAGGATTTCAAAGTATTCGAAGAGATCGTCGATCAGCTCTTGAGCTAGGGGATGGTGACCCCACCGCACTCGACCGGACAGATTGATATCTGTGCTTGAAGTCTGGCTGCCATTCTCGTCCCTAAAACGCCCAGCAACTTCCTTGGCAATAACAAGGACGGATTCCTTTTTGTGTTGCTGTTCGTGGAGCTCCAGCGGGATATCGTTCCGCAGTAGCATTGCTGCATAGTTCCAAACATGGACCAGGTCATGATAGCCGTACTTCTCTGCAACTAATGCATTATGGGTGCACACATCAGCACCGTCGCCGAATATGGCATATTCCTGGGCGAATTGCTTCTTTGACGGAAGTTCACTTCTTAGATCGTAGATCGTAATGTTATTTTTGGGCTTTTCTGGCCTCTTGCGGCTTGTTCCCGTGCCGGTCCCAGTCCCAGCTCCAGTCCCTCCTCCGCTGGAACGGATGGAGTCATTGGCACTCCAAGTTTTTCTAAAGCGACGTCCAGGCTGGTGCCACAGGCTGATTTTATGCGCTGTCGACGGCTCGGAGTCGGTGGAGGACGTCGATTCCGAGTCATTTGACTCGTCAGACTGATCATCGGTCGCCGAAGTCTCGTCGATGAACCTCTGCTTGGGAGGTGGTGGGTCGTGGGAAAGACGCCCAAACCCGGCAAAAGTTGGCTCCCCTTTCGGTCGTTCTCGGTATGTATCGACAGTAGGAACAGGGAATAGGGCCCTTGCCTTTTCTTTGGTAGGGAAGAAGCACACAAGTCTCCCATCATTTGAAAACCTAGCACCGCAATACCTCGGAAGCGGAGCCACGGCGGGACGTTGAGTTGGAGCCAAGGTGGTTGTTGGGTCAAGTTCGGTGCTGGCCGTGAGTTCCTGGGACATGGATGCAGAGCCGCCGGCCGGTATGTCGTTCTCGTCATCCTCACTGGAACTTTCGTCCGCAAGCGCATCGAGCTCATCATCCAGGTCTCGAACATTATTTTTGAAAAAGGAGGTGCTGGTTTCCAAATCTACTTCGCCCAGCAGATATATGAATGCAACATCTAGGCAGTTCTGTTTCCTCTTCAGAAACCGGGCTGCGAGTTCCTGGAGTTCGCGCTCCATCTTCTTGTGCACGTCATCCGGCATGAACGAAGTCTTCTCGACGAGAAACTTGGGCGCCTTGGCTTTGGGATAGGTGGTGGGAATATCGACTTTGACCTTGATGAAAATCGTTTCGCCATTGGCACCCCATGGCCCTTTCAGGGAGGCATTAAGGGTCAGGGCATCCATGTCGATGTTCTCCCACTTCACGTTAGGAAGCCGGTTGCTGATGCGAAGGAACTCGTCTTGGATTGTCTCGGGCTCACCCCAACCATCATCAAAACTGGGGCTAAACAAGCTCGTTTCCTTGGACCCAAACTGGCCAGGAGTCTCTGAACCGGATTTTCTCTTGGACATGGTGATGCCTTTCATCCACCCAATCTGGAGCTGGCTTTTATCAACATCCTTGCCCGAGTTATTCTTTGCCTTCATTGATGTGGTTTTCCACATTGGTCCAACTCGACGAAGACGTGTATGCAGGCCCAGACTGAGGGCGCTTGGGCGGTACTGACCACCGCTTCCTGGGCGAGGATCGCTCATGGTAGGACTCCTGCGGTCGCGGTGGACGCTGTCATCGACAGTGCGAAATGTCTTGTAAGTCGCCCCTTTTCGCGTAATATTTAGATTCTTCCTTACGGGAGCCCCCCGGACATGACCGACCGACTCCAAGAACCTGGGCTCCGCTTTCTGAAGCCGGAGTAGATTATCTTCGCCCCAAGACACCAATTGAAACTCGCGGTTGTCCATACCGTCGGTGCTGACGCCACCGCGGTTCCTCCAGAGAAACTCTTTCACTTTGTGATTGCCATGGCCCGGAAATACGGCGACGGGTTCAACGGCGCCGTCGACAGGAACGTCGGGCGTCGAGAGACTGTCGTAGAGGTATAGATTACCCGGCTCATTTTGGGGCATGGCAAGAAGACCCCATCCGAACGGGGTGTACCGTGCTCGCCATACTGGGAAATCGGTGCGTATGACTCGCTCAGGGAGCTCGTCAGCCTTGCCGTAGTCCCAGAATTTGATGCTCTTGTCGAGGGAGCATGTGACAATGCCTGTGGACCGCGTGCGGTTCCAGTCCACGCCGTAGATCTTGGATGCATGAGCACTGATAGTCTTGAGCGGCTCAACAGTCCTCCGGTCGTCCCAAATGTGAAGCCATCGGTCGTGCGAGGAAGCAAGAATATGGGGATCCTGGCGATTATACTTGACCTGGGTGGCGCCAGCAAACCAGTCGCAGAAGGTCAGCACAGGCTGCCTTGGCCTCCGCAGATCCCAACAGTGGACGTATCCGTCCACGGCGCAGGTTGCCAGGGAGTCGGGATGATGGGCGGAGAAGTTGATGTCGGTGATAGCCCTGGTATGGGCCTGGAGCGAATGCTCGATAGCGCCAGAAGACGAGTCATCTCTCAGGTTGAGATTCCAGACCAAGCAGCGATGGTTTGCCGTGGAGGCAACCCAGTAGTCGCGAGCTGCGAACGGTGACCACTGGACGTCGACCACAAGCCAGGGCAACCCATGGCTGCTGAGCCTGCGCGGGGGGCTCCACGGAGAGTCCAAGTCTATAATGGCGAGGCCCTCGGGAGACGCCAGGGCAACATCTCGTCCCGACGGGGAGATGGTGGCGGATCCAACGAGCCCATCCACATGGATCGTCCCGTCGGCATCGAAACTCTCGCTGTCGAAGGCCGACTTGATCGACTTTCCTTTTTTGGGAGGATCTGAGAGACGGTCAAACGCGGAAGGCATGATTACCTTAAATAAGACGTGGCGCTGGTGATGGTGCAATCACGTCCAGCATTGCGCTACCTTCATTCTTCTGACGAAGTGGTGGCCATGCGAGCTGGTGAGTCCCAATCGAAGAAGGGTTGGTGGGATGTGAGACTTTTCCCCTCCTCCTTCACCAGATGATGAATACCAACAATATGGCTGAAAGGGGCAACCGGATGTCCTATCGTGATCTAAAAAGTAGATGGAGTCGATAGGCTTATAGTTGCTTTAGAGATGAAGGCATTTCAGATTGAACTCATCAAGGTCAGGCAAGGCGAGGTAGGTTGTTCGCGGGAAGTGGATTGAGCACCTTGAGAGCTGTAGCTTAGCGTTTGCATGCACTGCAAACGCGGTTCGTCAAACGCCCTTAGCTAAGTGTGCTGTGTCTGTTAGATGCTTGTGTCTTCCTTCATTACAGCCAATCGATTAGGCTTCCCTGGCTCGCTGAATTAGAGTCATTGCACCTGACAACCTACATCCCGCTCTAAGGCTTGTGCTTTCTTATTAATATAACTATGTGTCAAGAGTTACAAAATAAATCCAGTAGCCCGTAGAGTGTCTTTTTTTGTCTTATATGTTCTAGAAATACCTAGAAAGCGGCGGTGTTCATCCTGAGTCTTTCACTATTTGGAGGGTCCGTGCGCTTATCGGGGAATACCTCAAGGCGCCATTCTCCCCACTACGCATTTGATTCCTCATCATCGTCCCCTCTAACGCTGGTCGCCTAACCGTAACCACCACGAACATTTTTGCGGCAACTCATCCGCCGAGCTCCCACCGCCCTTCTCGACTGTTTCCTTCCTAGGTTTCCGAAGATCGCGCCCCGCCTGCTTTTCCCACGGCCTTAACCGCGTTTCCCGCCCTCTGTTCTACCCCTCGTTTCAGACTTCGAGGCGGCAGCGAGCCCAACCTTGCGAACCTTGCGCTTATTTGGCCATCGAGAACTTGATTTGTTGTGACTCGTCTCCTCCATATTTTCGCAATGGCGCTCCCAAAGAGAATTATCAAGGAAACGGAAAGGCTCATGGCCGAACCGTAAGACTTTCCCAGCTCGCATTTTCCTGGCGAAGCAGCCCCATCTAACTTGCGTCGTCTTAGTGTTCCCGGCATCAGCGCAATTCCCCACGAAGACAACCTCAGATATTTCGATGTCGAAATCCACGGCCCTTCGCAGTCACCCTACGAGGGTGGGTGAAACTCCAAACTGCAGAATATTGGACACGCGAGCAAATGCTAACACTTTAACACCCAGGCGGTGTCTTCAAGCTCGAGCTCTTCCTACCAGACGACTACCCAATGACACCCCCGAAGATCCGCTTTCTTACCAAGATCTTTCACCCAAATGTCGACAAGCTCGGTCGTATTTGCCTGGATGTTTTGAAGAGTGAGTCTTGGTGCATGCTTGGTAATATGCGACGTACCGCTTACCATCGAGGCAGATAACTGGTCGCCAGCGCTACAAATCCGCACGATTTTGCTCTCTATCCAAGCCCTGCTAGGCGCTCCCAATCCCGATGACCCGCTGGCCCCCGACGTTGCCAAGTCTTGGAAGGAAGATGAGCAAGCTGCCATTGCAACGGCAAGAGAATGGACCAAAAAACATGCCACTCCCCAGTAGTCATGCTGTTTATGTGTGGGTGAAGAGATCAGGTTACAGACCACAATACGGCCATAGAACACACTGTCTTAGCAGCCCATCTGTCATTTGAGGAGTTGGGGAGCATGGGAACAACGGCGTCGTGTCGAGACCCCGGTAGGGGGGGGGGGGGCGGAATGCTGGATAGAAAGGGAGAGAGATGGAACTAGGTTTGGAAGGGCAACAATACAACATGTACTGGAACGAAGAAGACGAGAAGACGAGATAGCTAGCTGCATTTTGCCAAGGCGGCTTGGGCGTTATGGCTTGCGGGGCGGGGGAATCGACATACATCCTGATGGTTTTCGGGTTGTCGTATCGATATTTGCGGCCCCCCAAGCGAAAAGACGGGCCGGCCACATTTGGCAACGACATGTCTGGCGAGTACTATTCTAGAGTACTGCCATAGCGTTGTTTGGCCCGAAACTCAGGGGCTAAATATTCCCAACCCCCCCAGTGCTTGCCCACATTGTGATGACCAGTGTAAGGACGACGTGAAAGTGGCTTTAAATATACAGCATGAGCGTTGGGACGGCATTTAAAATCAGAACCACTTTCTCAGGGATCATGTAGGGCTGTCACATATATGAACCTTAGCTCAACCAGTTTCCAGGTTTCACGTGAATATGTTCTTTTTTCCTGGACTTGGTAACCCACCTCCGGTTTGTATCTGTGACCTGGTAGATAGTAAGGTGTAATAAGGGTATTATTATAAATACGTTACCTTGGCACTCTATTCTAGAGCGCTAGAACAGGGCTGGCAAAATAACTTGCCTGTTGATGAATAAGAGTGACTATAAGTTTTACGTTTTGCTACTGCTGACATGACAGGATCCATCCGTAACTCCGTGTACCAGAGCATTCGCTGCGCTCCAGCGGACTCTCGCCTTCATAACAGAGACATTTTTGTTTCTTTACTTGATGCCTGCCCCACTCTGCCCTGTCTTAAATCCTCTGTTTCATCGCTTTCATGGCATCTTTTTGGTTTGCTCCAGCCTCCATGTTGAGCTGTCATGCAAACGAGGACAGGGATCTACACGGGACATCGCGGATCTGCAACGCTCACCCGCATAGTGGCGTATTCGCGCTGTACCGACGGAGATGCTCCCCTGTGAAACGAGGCCATCCAAGTGGCAACTGGCAGGCGGTTTCCCTGTAGACAAGCTGTGCAAGGCACCAGCCAGTCAAGGTCTCCAGAAGTGAGCGGGGAAGAGAAAGGGTCACCAGATAGGCCGAGCAACACATCACAAAAATGCCGCCCACTGGGAGGTTGCACAAACAAACATTGACTTAAAAGTCAGAAGAATCTCATCGTGAGCGACCGAGGTTGTTTTGGTTTTGGAGGTCCGAGGGATAAGCCGAAAATTACGTGTCTTCCTTCTGTCGTTTGCTAGCCACAGTCATCCCAAAAAAAAATAGTAAAATAATAAAAGACATGAAAAGAAGGTTTTGGTGATTCATTTGTGCTTGTTCGCTCGAGGCCTAGGACTGGGTCAGGTAGGGGGGCGGAAAGCTATTACCCCCCATTTCCATTTCCGCTTTCCCATCCCAAAGCGGTCGGTCAGAGCCAGGCAAGCCAGGGCCGATAACTGACGCCAACCCCAAAATCCACTAGCCTCCCTGTTCTGGGTGAGTGGCCTTGGGCGACTCGGTGCTCACTGCTATCCCATCGCACCTTCTGCTTCTGCAGGTGTCAGACCCGAAGAAAAAAAATCCCTTACTAATTAACTATTGGACAGCTGTGGAGCAATTCCCACCTGCTGGTTGCTTGTGCAGCTCTTCCCTTCCCGACTCCACCAAACCAAACTCCCCAGGAATCCAGGGATCCTTTTTCTCTTTTCCAGGCTCTCAACCTTGAGCCATTGGGAACACCTTATTGACAACGGCGATTTACCTAAACGCTCCATGGACACTCGTTGACTCAACTCTCTTTCCGAGCCACACAGCGAAGCAGCCCAGTCGCGCGTGTTGGGATTCATATTCATTGCGCATTGGCCTTGCGATTCGCAGTGGACCTTGAGGTTGCATCCAGCTTCTTGCTTACCGCGGCCGAGCGTTGTCGATCACCGTTCACTTCTCCAAACACCACTCCTCCTCGGAACCGGCCAGCCCCAGACCGTTTTGCCCAAGCCACTTGCTCAACGAAGCATCCCGCTCGCTCAGACCCTTCTGCATCGTTTTCCAATCGGCTTCCAAAGCTTCCCGTCGTTCAAAGAGGCAGCATCCTCGCTACCCGGCCACCCCCGACTCCGATCCTGACGCCATCCCTTCCGAAGCTGCAACCCTCCACGAGGCCACTGCACTTTAATTGTTCGTCGGATTGGACTGAAAACGTTCCACTGACCAACGCTCGGACGGTTCCTGCTTCTCTCTCTCTCTCTCTCTAGCAGTCCCCATACCTTGCTGGCCTTTCGATACCTCGTCAACCACTCCTGGAACAACCGCGACCACCCCTTACTCTTGGGCTATCACGTTCTGTTTCCGTGTTCGCACAAACACGCGCGCACTGAGTTACAATCCTGGCACAGACCGCAACAATGCCGTCACGAACGAATTCAACCATTGTCAAGCCTGCGGGCAAGGCTTCAGCCAAGCGGTTTGAGCTGCCTGCCCTCGAGTTCAAATTCTCTTCGCTGACCGAGGGCACCGACATCCCCGCGCCACTCCCATCGCCGGTAGAGGTCGCTGTGCCGACGCCGCCGGAGACGCCGAAGGAAGAGGCACAAAAGAACAAGGGAACTTCCCCCGCATCCATCATCTCGGCGGGGGGCACGAAGAGGAGGGCGGAGGATAACCCGTCATCGCCGACTCTGTCCAGCCGCCCCGGCAGCATCCGCAGACTGTTCAGTCGGAATCTGTTGAACAACGCCTACGTCAATGGCGAGGATGGAGCGAGTGTGGATGCGTCAGTTGGAGGAGCAGCAGCCGCAGCTCGGCCACCGAGTCGCAGCGGCAGCACCTTTACCCGCGACGGCCGGAAGACGAAGCGATCGAGTGGGTGGTTCAGCCGGTTACGGAGTAGCGACAGTTCGACCAGCAAGCAACGCACAGGGACTGTTATGACTTCGCCGACAATCACGGAAGAAAAGAAAGCACCAACAGGGCCTCCGCCCCCCATGATCCCCGAGCTTAGCGAACTGAAATCCAAGCTGGACGTCCAAGACGAGGGCGGGTTCGGGAGTGATCTGTTCAAGAACATAAAATGAGCCAACGGTCTTCATCGGTGACAAGAGGCCGCTATACGACCAGTTAGCTCTTTTTCGGACATGTTTTGAGTGGGAAGTTCGGCGCGGAGGAGGCCATCGAAGGCATTTTAAGGCCGAGTAGGGACTACAACTACCTTTTGTGGGAGAGCGAGAAAGCGAGACTAGATCTTGTTTTCTTCTTCATCTGATGAGACTGAAAGGGGGGAGGGGGACAAGTTGTTGAGAGAAAGATAATGTGGACCCAAGATACCCGCGCTCGTTTTTTTTTTCTCTACGGGCTCATTCACTTGCACACGAAAATATTTCCTTTTTACTACTATCCGTCTGTCATTTTCACGCATTCTTGCTCTTGTACTCACCATGTCTTTGAGGCCGCTCCTTGTTCCATCATCGGGTGTGCGCCATCTGTTTTCCTTATCCTTTTTCTGTGAGCAACATTATATCACGGAAATGGCTCTCGTTATCCTTTTTCCATCTTCAACCCCTATCTTGCTTTGCACGCCCTTCCCAATGTCTCTTCAAGACGACTAGAGGATTTGCCGGCAGCTTGATAAACCGCCTTTTTCGGCTTTGGTACATAACTTTATAATATTTTGAGATGTCAAGAAGAGGGATGTTATCTGTGCTATATACCTTATGTAGAGGAAACCTTTACGAGACGAGACAGAAAAAAGTATGACGAGGCAAATTAAAACATGACCATAGGCGTCGATTTTCTTGTTGAAAACTTGGGCTGTATTTGCAGGACCACGCGGAAGATTTTTCTTCATAACATATCTTCCAGATTTGAACTTCAGCCTTGAATAACAAGCCATGATCTATCTATCTGTCTACCTTTCCCTAGAACTAGAGGCAGGACAAAGGGAAGAGGGAGACCGAGATGCTACCGAGACGTCGCATCGCGCTTTGACCTCGTGAGATGCGAGTTCTGTCTGGTGTTAAGATATCGCCCCTACTAATGGAGGAAGTCCTGCAGTTGGTTAGCCTGTGCATCAAGTGAGATGGCGAGGTGGGGTGGAGAGTGACTGAACGCTGGGAGTCATATTGCACCCTTAAGACGAGCGCTGTATAAGGGGTGGGGGGGGGACCTTTATCTCTTTCTGACATTGACTGTCCCCTTTTCTTGCAAATCCCTGCATATTCTTTAATCCATGTACTTACTTGCACTGTGGATATATACGTTTGGCAAGACAATTCCTATCTATTTTGCAACCGAGGTGGGTGAGTTGGCTGATTGGCTACCAACAGAGCTACGATACCTCAGGGCTCGATGTACGTACGTCATTGCTAGAAAAAAAAGATGTCACCTTGAGCTCTCGATTCAGCTCTGCCAGGATAACGCACAGCTCTCAACATACCGGGAAAACCCTTGAGGTGGCACCGCCAGCACTGACCATATCAAAAGAGCTCTTCTTGCTTTTCAATTGCCAACGTGCACCCTAGCTCATAAACAGGACAACAGCTCCCATCCTTGCAACCCACACCAGGCTCCAGCACTCCACTTTTCATCATCAACTTGAGATTCCAACATTACCTCATCAAGAAACCCCAAACTCGTCCAATCCAAGCTCCGTTTTCTTCTGGTTCTTTTAAAGTTCCTTGAATAGTATCATACAAACAGAGGAGATGACATCCGTGCTCCAACCCCGAGCCGCCGTCGTCGTCGGTCGACGGCTTGGCGCGAGCATCAGCACCAGCGCACTGCTCATCAACACCACCACCCGGACAACACCAACAGCATCATCATCTCTATCATGCCAACAACGGCAACCCCTCACCCCCCAGCAGCAGCAACGCCGGCACAAGTCGGGCCCGTACGGCTACACGCAGGCCAAAGCTCTAGTCTACTCGCGCTTCGGTGAGCCGGCTGACGTCCTGCACCTGCACACGCACTCCATCTCCCCCTCCCTCCCGGATGGTGCCGTCGTAGTGCGCGCCCTCGCTGCCCCCATCAACCCGTCCGACGTGAACACGATACAGGGTACGTACGGGGTCAAGCCCGACTTCTCCAAGCAGCAGCTCGAGCTGGGCACCTCTGAGCCCGCATCCGTACCGGGCAACGAAGGCTGCTTCGAGGTCGTATCTGTCGGCCCAGGTGTCAGCACGCTGAAGCGCGGCGACTGGGTGATCCCAGCTACGATAGGGTTCGGAACGTTCCGGACGCACGCGCTGGTCGAAAAGGCGGACCGGACACTCCTGCGCATCGGGGGGGCAAAGGGCCAAGAGGGGCTCACCCCGGCGCAAGTGGCGACAGTCAGCGTGAACCCGTGCAGCGCGTTCCGGATGCTGCGCGACTACGTGGACCTGATCGGGCTGTCGGTGGCGCTCTTTGCGCGCGGCGACGGCGGTGACGGCGGGGCATGGTTCATCCAGAACGGCGCCAACAGCGGCGTCGGGCGCGCCGCCATCCAGCTGGGCAAGCTGTGGGGGCTGCGTAGCATCAATGTGGTGCGCGAGCGGAGCACGCCCGAGGCGACGAAGGCGCTCAAGGCCGAGCTGACCAGCCTGGGCGCGACCGTGGTCGTCACCGAGGCCGAGTTTCTGGACCGGTCGTTTGCTGTGACACTTAAAGACAAGTGGACGCGTGGCGGACGTGACCCCGTCATGTTGGGGCTCAACTGCGTAGGCGGCAAGTCGGCGGCTGCCGTCGTCAAGAGCCTCAGCCCCAAGGGCACCATGGTCACGTACGGCGGCATGTCGCGCCAGAGCTTCCCTTTCCCGACTGGCCCGCAGATCTTCAAGCGCCTCCGCTTCGAGGGCTTCTGGCTCAGCGAGTGGAGCAAGGAGAACCCTCGGGAGAAGCGCAAGACCATTGACGAGATTCTCGAGCTTATGCGCGATGGCAAGTTCAAGCTGGCCCCGGTTGAGGAGGTGCGCTGGGACTGGGACACTGAAGAGAAGGTTCTAAAAGACGCTGTGCAGGGCACTCTAGAGGGCTTCAGGAGTGGGAAAGGCCTGTTTGTATTTGGTGAGACGTAGATAAATATCTTGTCAATGGGCAAGAAACGGGATCCTTTGTCAGTTACATTGTAAGTAGTAAGTAGTATATAGACCTTTGTGGGAATATGATGGATGACACCCGTTGTACATTTTCACATAGTTGGGCGGGCTGCTGGGTCAGTAAAGTCTTGACTAAGTAAGACCTAGCTACCTAGAGTAATGCATACATATGATATGCTGGCAGGACGAATGCTGAAAATGTAAGAATTTCACCGTGCCTCGCTTGATAATGACAATCCTACCGCTTTAACGCCAAACCCAGTGACGATAACGCATTCAGGCCCGAAACGCCTGCACGAGCTCATGGAGCTTATCGATGACAACCGGTACCAGGGCGTTGAGGTTATCGTCCATGATCCTCTCGAGGTGGCGAATCGCCTCCTCCTCGCTCAGTTCGAGATGGAATCGCTCCTTGACTTTAAGCACCGCCTTGTCCGGCTCGAGCTTGATATCGGGGATGTTCGCATCGACCATTAAGCTGAAGAGATTCAGAATCAGATTGCTGTTCTTGCGTAGGGCGCTGTAGGCCAGGAAGCAGTACTGTTTGAACTGCCGGTAGTGCTCCGAGTTGGACCCGCCCATGCAGTCTACCATCTCCTTGGACAGCTTCATGGCGGGGGCAAACGGCTTCGGGTCGCGGCCCAGGATGTAGCCAAAGTCGGCGTGGAAGAAATGCCCGTCAGGTGCAAGAAGCAAATTATCCAGATGCCGATCACCAACGCCCAGAATGTATGTGATGACGCAATATCCTGCACAAGACTTGACAAAGGTATCCAAAGTCTCCTTGCGCAGACCCAGGGGGCCCTGGCTGTCCGGGTTGTTCTGCTTGAGGTAGGCAAGAGCCGGATTGTTGCGGAATTTGGATGAGATCCCCTGCAAGCTCATTGAGGGCACAAACTGTGACAAGCCTGCACTAGTGCTAGTAGCAAGGATCTTATACGGCGAGAGCTTCAGATCTAGATTTTCCTTTTGGAGCAGGTTATCCATCAGAATGATAATCTGGATGACGAGCTGATCTTGACGAAGATCATCTCCTGTTTTGAAAAGAATCGGGTACTTCCGCCCCGAGGTCGTCTTGAATGATACCTTGATAGGATGAAGAGAAGACTTGAAGACAATGGTGTCCTCCGGGGCGACGCCAATAATCTGTATTGTTGGGTCCAGTGGGAGGGGGAGCGGCGGGTCGATGGTGACGAGCTCGTTCTTGGGGTCGGCGAGAAAGTGCTTCACACGCTCTGTCCTCTTACTAATATATTCGTTTGATTCTTTAATCTCCCCCGAGATCCTGGAAAGAATTTTAATCCATTCTGCTTGTCTCAGCAGCGTTTTTCGAGTCTCCTGCCCATCGGGGAGTTTGACGAGCTCCACCATGAAGTCGTAGGCTACCTTGCGATATATGGCTTGATTCTCCGGTCCTTGATCCTGCGATTCGTCGTCGACCTCGACCATGACATACCACCAAAAGTAATTTCCAAGCACTAAGCTATTGACAGCCCGTGAAATGAGGAAACGAGCCAAGGAGGAATCCTGGGATACCACGTGCTGCGGAGAGATGTGCTCATACTTGAGTGCCTGCACCAGCTGCAACAAATACAAGAGCAACTCGTTGTCATCAGCCTTGCGAAGGCGCTCGACGGCAAAGGCTCTCACTGCCGTATTATCGAATATTGGGCCGAGCAGCTCTAGGGCATCGTCCACATCGATATCGGTCCATCTGCCGAGAACCTGGACAGCCTGCTTTGACTCGGCCTGATCTTGCCAGTTGACAGATTTGACAAACTTGGTGAGTGCCTTCTTGTTCCTTGTCAAGTGATAACGGAACTTCCAGATGAGATCTTTTTCATCTGGCGACAGGGTGTGTGTTGGCGAATAGGACATTATCAGATTCAGCTCATCCCTGACCTTTGGGTTCGGCTTTAGGTCCTTGTCCAAGATTCCATTCCGGTGCTGGCTGCGCACAAGTCTCCGATGCTTGCTTTCGGCAGGATTGTCTCTTGCGCCAACTTCGGGATCATACACGCGGACCAGTCGACCACCGTAGCCTTCGTCGGTGTCCAGCCCGTTTATGCCGGGGCCATATTGCACTTCTGGTGGCGGCTTGAGCATTATGTTGGACTGTGACGACGAGAGATGCTGGAGTGACGAGACGGGCGGTGGTGGATATTCATGATCTGCAAAGACAACTGGGAAGTCGAACCTCGGAAGCTCGACGTTGAGCAGAAAGCTTGACGGCTCTGGCAGCAAGTCAGCTTGGCCACTATCAGCGTCTTCGGAGAGTGTCAAAGCTTCGGCCATGGCCGCTTGCCGTTGTTGGATGGTCTTCAGTGAGGACCATGGAGACTGGCCCCGTCGTTTTTCAAAGCCCCGAAATACAAGTTGGTCAAGCCAGTCAACGCGCGGAATTTCCCCCATCTCATGCTTCTTGAACAGCTTCTCCATCCGATCAAGCTCCTCGGCTTCCTTGTCGTCCTCCACTTCTACAGCAATCTTTCTGGAGTTCCCCCTTTTCTTTCTAAGGAAGGCGGGCGTCTTGGAATCGTCATTTCCATCAGCAGGATGGTTCCTATAGATGTGACATTTTTGACGGCCTTTATGCAGCTGATTGTCCTTGTCAAAAATGGGAAGCGAAGTGCCGCCAAACGGGACCGCATGGCCCTGTGCTCCTTCTCCCCCCGTCGGCGACAGATCCCACAACGTAATCGCAAGGCGAGAGTTCTCGGGCAGCGTGGAGTATGTGATGGGAAGTGTGAGCCACTCGTTCCACCTGTCACTGTCAGCGGATTGGCCAAGAGCCAAATGCACCTCAGCGTCGACTCACTTTCTTTCTGAGCGAAACGATTTATAGGCCGTTTGTACGGGGACGGTCAGGGGCTTAGAGCCCGCCCAGACCTGAACGGTGACATAGAGGTCCGAGTGGGAGCTTGGGAGTTTAGCGCGTGAGCCGGATTTGAGAAGGACAGCCCCAGATGGCTTTGCTAAAGGATACCTTTGGTTGGATGCAATATGACGAAGGTCTGAGTGATCAATGAGTGTAGAAAAAGGAAGAGGGGGCTCATCGCCTTCGAGGTTTATGCTGGGAACGCGTTAGTGCTTCCATTTCCTACGTATCCGTAGTAGGGGGTCCTCAAATAGTAGAAAAGGAACCCACATGCGGATGCGAACTGGGTAGTTGAGCGAGTCTGAGCTAGCAAATGAAAAAGGCTCCATGCTGGGCAACTGTCTATTGCCACATCTGGCGACCTCGAGAAAGCAAACGTAGTCTTGGGAGAGCGTCCTAGGGGGACAAGAAAGTCGAAGACGTTGGAAGATGAAAGATGAAGGATGGCTGCGCAGCCACTCCTGGGTTGGATATTCTGCCCCGCTAAATGTCACGACGTGCTACAACCAGGCACCCACGGAAGCCGAGAAAGCAGGGTGAAGCCAGTCAAACCCTTGCAAGAGTGCCCTGTATTGTAGCCCCAGTTGGCCAGAACCCACTCTCCCCCACCACCCCCGCATTCGCTTTTTTCGTGCACTGCTGAAAGTTAATGGGCAAGTCGCGTCTCTAGGAAAGTTGGAGACGCGATTTGGACGACCCAAGACTACCAGCTGTAGGCAGGCAGAAGTGGTAGTTGCAAGGCCAAGACCGCACGATTCAACCATTGCAAAAGTCTCACCTTTTGATCACCATCTCTCGCCCATCTTTTAATTTGTACCATACATTCCTTCTCCGCCACTAAACCTTGGCCAATGGCTAACGAAGACTCTGCTGGCGAAACTTCACCCTCACCCTCACCACGCACCATGGCAGACTACGAATGCCGCCAAAATCTCACCGTGCGAAGCCGAGGGCAGACGGCAGCCGGACCCTCGACGAGAAAGCGAGGTTCCGACGTTGATGGAGAGCCATCGACCAGCCGGCGACGGACGCGCGATCCCTCTCCGCAACGAGACGACCATGGCGACCTCGCCGAATATGATCCCGACCAGTCCATGCAGGAGCGTCGCGCACTTTCACGCACGATGCGAGACATGCAGAGACAGATGCGCGAGAACCCGGACGAGTTCCTACAGTCCGACCCCAAGGCTCTCCTCAACTACTACAATCAGTCCAACAACATCATACAAAACGTCAAGCAGACAACCGAGGCCACCATCGACTCGCGTGGTCTAGTCCTTGCTGCGGATCTATCGGCCCGCCGCGTCCAACGTCTGACCTCTGGGAATGTTGGCAATGGAATCGACGTTGATGAGTTTGTTTCCAAGTGCATCACATACATGCTCCAGGGCCGTGGCATTGAGGACGATGAGGCAGTGGAGCTTTCCAGCACACAGAGGAGACGTCGACAGCCCGCCCGCCGTGGCGCCATCGGCAGCGACGATGAGGATGAAATGGGCGACGAAGGCGACATGATGAACTGGTCACATTTGGGTCGCTTTGCTGCCGTCCCCAGTGTTCGACGTCCCGCCGTGCCTGGTTTCCTCCTAGGCCCGCTCTCGATCGAGAAAAAGGCGAGGAGAATGACGAAACGGGCGGCGCCTTTCAAGGTGTCCAATCTCAGGGAGGTACGGCCCCAGGAGTTACAGGCCGAGGACCTGAAGAAGTCGGACAAGAACGATCTGCCTGCGATCTGCAAAAAAATCTACGAGCGTCTGAAACTTGTGCAACGAGACTCGCAGGAGGCGGCTGAGGAAGCCATAGAAGAAGATGCTACCGAAGAAGAACAAGCGGCCATCATGGACCGCTACTCCTTGCGATCTACGGGAGGCATCGACCTCATGAGATTCGTTATCAACCCACGGTCCTTCGGGCAGACGGTGGAGAACATGTTCTACATCAGTTTCTTGATTCGGGAAGGGAGTATCAAGCTCGATTTCGATGACAACGACCTTCCAGCATTGGGTATGTGATGCTACGGCTTGCTTGGTATACGGTGTTTCTACTAACAGCCCTACAGAGCCAGTTTTAAAGGAGTCAGCAGCGAACGGCCGCTCTAATCAGGGCGCCATGAGACATCAAGCCATCATGTCGATTGATATGCCTATTTGGCAGGAGATCATCGACGCCTTCAACATCACGGAATCCATGATTCCGCATAGAGAAGAGCAGGAGCCACAAGGCCCCGGCGCCCGAGGCTGGTACAGCTAAAGCGATTGTTTTGCGGCTCACTTCCTTTTGTGGAAGCCTGCCGATATGTACTCGATGTATACCTGGTAATGACGGGTGGAGTGGGAGGCGTTTTGGGGAGGACGGGGATTTGCTTCTGGGACGCGCAATCCTTGGCGCACAGCATCACATCAAATACCACCTCTTTGTTGAATTAGCTACAGAGAGGTTTTGGAGTGAGATCAGTTACATGCCTAGGTAAGTTGTCTCTGGTACGCCCCGCCCCCGACGCTGCTTTGTTTGCTTGAGCGAGGTTTCTCTAGCCCCAAATCCGGCAACAAAGATGATAGTCTTTGTAGAAATTCAAGAGGTGCCCATCGCCTGGTCGTTTGCGGCCACTCGGGTGTGCCATTGCCCCTTTAACTTTGGGCGTAATGCATATTGGCTTCGCCACAAGGACGTTACTGCTTTTGTTTCTCGTCGTGTCAATCCATCATCACAACAAGTCCAGGTCTCGCAACATAGGCACAACCCCTCAACCCTATTCCTCCTCCTTCACGAAGTTTTGATTGGCAACCGGCCTTCCATCTACTTTACTGTCCAAATAAAAGAGAAAAAAACCATGGCGGAAAGACAAGAGCACAACAAAAATGAGGGCGGCAGTGGACCTCCTCCTCCCCTTCCTCCGGGCGGTGAGCTAAGGATCATCTCTCACGAGCAGGAACCGAGCTCGGCAAACCAGGAAATTGAGACCATCGAGGGACTCGGCGAGCAATCCCCTGGTTCCCCGAGGACCTCTCAACCACAATTTCAACCCATAATGACCTCACCCCAAGGCCCCCTAAGGGCAGGCGGTCGATTCCCTGCCCCCTTCCACCACATGCCTAGAACACCCGCTACACCCACCAAAGGATCCAGAAGCAGAAGCAGAATGGACAGCATCGACAGCGACCCCGCAACTCGCCATACGCGGCGCCCCTCGGAGGAGCTCCGAGCCATCTTTGACGCCGCCCAGGCCCTCCCGGATTTGCCGAAGCTCAAGCCGGGAAAGGGCTACGTACCGCTTACCGAGGCGCAGGATGACGAGATGATTACCAAAGCCACGGTGGGCATCGATGAGGATAACCCCGGGAATTCCCTGCTGGCGGTTCTGGATCCGGACAGGCGCCTGCAGAAGTACGTCGAAAGTGGAAACGACAAGGAACTCAAGAGTAGATGGAAAAATATACTCTACTACTACGCCTTGGCCCAGCTCGGCAAGCTGGATGCCCTCAAGGCGATCCGGGACGCACACGCGCAGCTGCGCCAGGACAGGGCCCAAGAAGCGGCGCTCAAGAAGGAAGTAGCAGGGCTCCCGGTGGAGATGAGAGTGAATGAGAGACATATGACCGAGATTCAGCGGCAAGCCGAGATGATCGAGGAGCTCGAGGAGACCAACAAGGCATTGACCAAGCAGATTAGAGACTTCGAGCGGGGACAGCGGCGTGAGTCTGTGACGACGCCCGAAAAGGTAGCGGCTCTTCGGATAGATCTAAAAACCGCACAAGACGAGATAGAGCGCCTCAAAGTAGCAAGGAATCTCAGGACGGGTTTGCCAGGGCCGCCCAATGACGGAGCAATCCGGGCCGTGGAGAGCTTCGTACACAAGTGCGAGGACCTAAAGGACGAACTCGCCAAGGAGACAATCCGGGCAAACAACTTGGAGACCGAACATAAGCTTCTCCAAGTCACAACCCGACACACGAAGCAACAACTGAACGACGCCTGGCAGGATGTCTTGCGCCTGGAAAAGAGCCCGCCAGCTGACGAGCCTACTGTGCCCCTAGCGCTGCGGGCAGTGGAAATCGCGAGTCTCCAGGCCGAGATAAAGAAGTTGAAACAGGAGGCAAAGACTGATTCCAAAATACGGGCTGACGAATATAAGATTTTCAAAGAGGAGATAGATAAGTGCGAGAGGGAGCTCCGCGCGGATCGGGAAAGGCACAAAGAGGAGGTTCTAGAACTTGAAGGCAGAGTCAAAGAGCGGTTCGAGTTTGAGCTGGAAGAACTGACCAGAACCACCGCAGAAACGGAAGACTTGAAAGAGCAGCTCAGGAAGTGCGAAGCCCATAGGCAGGACGAGAAAGATGGGAATCTCGCGACGATCGCGCAGCATGTGGAAGTTGTGGACAAGTACGAACATGAGAAGAAGGAGGCTGCAGCAGCGTTGGCACAAATGGAGGCTCATTTGAAACGGAGCATGGACGAAATAAAGTCGAAAGATGATCACCTGGGCGAAGTTGTTAGGCAGCTGGCTCGCATGCATGACAAGGAAAATCGGCAGACGGAGTTTTGGAAAATGAAGTCTCTGGAGCTTGAGAAAAAAAAGGCGGACCTTGAAGTAAGAGACCGGCTAATTTCAAAGAGGCACAGGGAGCTGGCCAAGATCGTCAACACGGACAACATGGACTGGATCGCAAAGGCTGTGAGGGATCTCCGGAAGGAGACGAAAGAGCTCGAGGCCACGGTTACCGACGACAGTCAACAGGAGAAGAAAGAGAAGGAGAAGGATCAAGAAGACATGGGCGTCGTCACGCCGCCGGAGGAATCCAAGAGCCAGGAGTCCACAGATCGGTTGCTTGCGCAGGCGATACAGCTTCAAGAACTCTTCAGCCAAGTCGCCGCAGAGCTACGCTCCAATGCCACATGCATGAAAATAGGCTTGGGCATATGGGAAGAGGACGAAGAGGGCAACAACAGGGGGACAGAGGATCAGCCCCCTGTGCAATACAGTGCCATTAAATATCTCGACGTCATCCGGAGAACCTTGCAAAGGTTGGCAGTAAGCAACTTCGAAAACTTGGGTACGCTGGTTTCCGACCTCGACAGCGAGCTGGATCGCGTCAAGGGGAAAATCAAGGACGACGTGGAGAAAAAGGAGGACAAGGGTGACGATGATTTGGAGGAGCTGAAACAGGTCCAAGAGGCTATGAAGAAACTTCAGGAGGAGCTTGCTAGCTTCAAAGGGAAAGAAGGGGACCTGCAGAAAATCCTGAAAACGCGTGAAGACGAGATTAAAAGGCTGGCGACTTCACGAGTCGACGACGAAGGTCTGTTGAAGAAACTCAGGGACAAGGTGAAAAGACTGGAGGACAAGGAGAAAGAGCAGTGGAAGCAGCTCCAGCAATACGAAAAGTCAAAGGAAGAAAACCCCGGCGGCCTGACTCCCGACCAGGTCCAAGCCTTCAAAAAATTCATCTTGGGGTCCCGCAGTAAACTGACAAAGACTGGCAACGAGGACTTTACCGCCGAGGTTGACAAGCTCCTCAGTGGTGTGCCAGGCACGACTGAGGACGGACAAGACCAAGAGCTCGTTACGCTGAGGTTGCAGAACGAAGTGCAAGCCGGCGATATCAAAAGGTTGAAAGACGAGCTGGCCACGGTCAAGGCAAATGCCAGCCTATCGGCCATCCAATTCGATGAAAAGCACCAAGAGCTGAAGAAAAAAGAGGCCACCTGCGCCGAAGAGCTGCGCCAGCTTTTCGAGGAAAGAAAAGGGCTGGAAAAGAAAAAGGAGGAGATTGGAGCAGAGGTGTCTTGCCTCGAAAATGAGCTTGACCGACTGCGGAAGCAAAAGGATGAGGCTGAAAAGAACGCAGCAGAGACCCTCGCCTCGTTCCACAGTGACGTGGAAGATGCCAACAAGGATCTCGAACGAGTGAACGAGGAAAAGCGAAAAGCCGAAAAGGATATTGCAGAGAAAACGCGCGAGATCCAGGCACGGGAGACGAAGCTCAACCAAGATATTGCCAGGGTGAGGAAGGAAAAGGAGGACACGGACAGGCAGGCTGCAGAGAAACTCGGCGAGATCCAGCAGCGGGAGGCCGAGCTTGCAGCCGAAAAGACGAGGACTTCAGACGAGGCAGCCAGAATCGAGAGACACAGGTTACGGTTGCAGGAAGAACAGCACACCCTCGAGCTGCGGCTCAGCAACGCGAGGGCCGACATGGCAGCATTCAGGCTCCGGCTCGAGCAGGAGGCCGAACAGGCCCGCCACAGGGCCGAAATCCAAGCCATGCAGCAGCTGGTCGAGGCCGGCTTCACCGAACAATACGTGACAAGACATGCCGAGGGCCTCTGCTTCTGCATGCTGTTCAAGTACTTCTACCCCAGCACCTACCTCGCCTACACCTATGGCGGCTGCTGCGCCAGAGTTTGGGGGGACTACGCAAACGGCGCAGAAGATGCCTACTATGATTACTTTGATGAGGACGAAGCCTATGTGTCTTCTGGTCCAGATCCACCATGCGACGACAACCGGCCCAAGCCTCCTCGGAACCCACGAGCAGCAGTCTGCAGAGGCCACCACGGACACGGTGCGCTCGCCGCCTACGGAACCCTCTGGACCTATACCTGCCAGCTTCTCACGGCCTTCCTCTGGATCTCCATGCTCGTCTTCATCCAGCCCTACCACCTCTACAAGACGGCAGTGTTCCTGTTCTCCTCATTCGTCGGCATCATGCCCTACCTCACCCGTCTACTTGTCTACGGGCTCAAGTGGTTGCGTTACAAGTTCAAGCTGCGCCGTCTCAGTCGCCGGACCCGCAATACCGGTGACCCCATCACGGTGCCCCTACCCCCGCCAACACCCCCGCGGTTCTGGCTCCTCGACCACCCCCGGCCCGCACCTGCCGCGCTCGTGGGCTCGGCCATCTCGCTCATTGTCATGTACACGCTCATCTCCTTCCTCGCCGTCCGCTACGAGCGGCACCTCTGGATCGAGGCTACCGACTGGCGCTTCATCCATCTGGCCGACATCTACATGGTCCAGCCGTATCCGCTCTGGTCGCCCATATCGATCGACCATCGGCTGCTGTACGACGGGGTCCTGACCAAGCTCTCCGAAGCCTTGCACCACCACATGTTTCCACTCGTAAGGGAGAGGGGCCAAGGGTTTGGCGAATTGATCAAAAGGGACCTGCCGTTTGCTATTCCAGGGCTGTCGATCCCGTCGTGGTGGCCAAGCTGGATGGGCGGCAGCGGCGCCGGACGACTCTTCGCCTCGCATGGATCGAGGACTATTATTACCCCTTCATCCACCTGGCCGACGACGTCTACTACAATATGACATCGCCCATGTCGGTTGTTGTTGTTGTTGTTGTTGTTGTTGTTGTTGTTGTTGTTGTTGTTGTTGTTGTTGTTGTTGTATGATGCGATCTTGGCCAGGTTTTCATCTGACGTTTGTACTATACGTACCAAACTAATTACATTTGTGTTTATAAAGTAAAAGGGGTGATGGTTTAGCGATCTTATCAAAAACGACCTAGTTACAGTTCATTCCAAAAGCTACCAAGCAAGGTATCCATCCATTCCATTCCTTTGACTTTGACCTGGCCTCATCAATTATTGCCCACTGAGTTTTTTTTTTTCTTTCTTTTTTTTCTTTCTTTTTGTTGGATTGACAGGGTCAATCACGTTAGTCAACAACTATCGCGATAGGTGGTTTGGTTAGCCACGTAGTGGTAGCCAGTGGGTTGTGTGGTGGTTGCATTGATCTATCTTCTTCTTTTCAGAAGAAGGATCCTAACTAGGTTGACAGGAAGCCTTTTGA
Source organism: Lasiosphaeriaceae sp. G1095 (assembly GCA_027569635.1). NCBI lineage: Eukaryota > Fungi > Ascomycota > Sordariomycetes > Sordariales > Lasiosphaeriaceae > Lasiosphaeriaceae sp. G1095. The sequence goes on from JAPDFK010000111.1 coordinate 35,747, forward strand.
TGTGGCCGATCCATGTGGGTCCCTGTGGTCCCTGTGGTCACGTGATGGCTACCCCTTTTACCTTCTCAATGCTCCATGCCCCTCAAAGGGCCATTATTCCCACACTTTTTTTTCTTTCTTTTTTTTCTTTCTCTTTTTTCTTTCTTTTTTTTCTTGTTTTTCTTTCTTTTTTTTTTCGACCTTAATTTGGGGTTTATTTGGTTAGGCTATTTCTTCACTCTGGCCGTCCTGTGTGTCATTTCACCAGTTAAAATAGGTAAAATGGGACAGCGATAATAAATCTACTGTACCACCAGACCAATAACTCCCGGCTTGGGTAGGATATGGTAATCGATATGCAAACGTCGGTCCAACAAACATGGTAAATGTTTAGAAGAAATAGGGGGAGTCGCCCACACTTCAGGGGCTACTAGATCAACATCACAACAGCCGTGCTTTTCTCCCCTTCTCACTCACTTCGTAACTGAAGTCTCAAACGTGTATGTGCAACGATCAACTCGCTAGAAAAAATAAACACCTCTTACCTAGTTACACACACTACAACATCGTAAAGAGCACGAGTAGCACTCAAAACATCGCTTTTGGGAACCACCACTATCAACATTTGCCATCATTAAGAGCAGAGCATCCATCCATCCATCCCACTACCAATCGTCCCTGTTCCCGGCCCTGTATTGTATTCCCTGCCGAAAACGCCATGATGGAGAAGACCCATGTATCCCGACATAATAACCAAATAATAATAATAATAAGGAGATCCATCTTCATAAGAAGAGTTGCTAACAATGCCCTTGACCAAGAAATAAAACAATGGTGTCCGCCCGTGATCCGCCTATCCCGTCCTACCTTTGCCTTACTGTGAAAAGTTGTCTCCTTAAAAGAAAACATGACGTGCAATGTGCCCTTGCGCCATAAAAGTTCATTCGAATGAATACCAGCCCCATGTTCATAGTGGCTGATTCGGAAGAGTCAGGAAAGTCAACTAGGTGTCTTGGGGAAGGTGTAGCGGCTCTGCCGGGCGTCCGAGGTCGGGCCGCCGTCCTTCTTCTCGCTCTGTTGTTGCCGCGCCTGCAAAGCGGCGATCTTGTCTCGGAGCTTCATTAGGCTAGTGTTGTCTTGCTCCTTGAGCTTGGCACGGATGTCGTACAGGGCCATCAGCGAATTAGCGCGGTCGACGTCATCCTCGAGCTGAGTCCCCCAGTTCTTTAGTACATGGTCCGACGAGAAGCAGATGTTAAAAAGTGCATATGTTGGGGTGGTGGTGTGCGGTGTCATGCTGACCTCTGCCTCTCTTCTTGGGGTGCCCGGGATGGACCCCTGCGTCGAGTTGGTCCGCGTCATAGGCGGCGTGAGGATTCGGCGGCCGAACTTGTCAAACTTGGCGGGCGAGGCGGTTCGCGAGATGATGGACGAGGAGGATAAATTGCGCTGGTGATGGCGCTGCCCAGGTCGGATGGGCGCGTGGTCTTGGGACTTGGACGCATCGGCCGCGGCTGCTGTTGGGACTGCTGGACCAAGAGTGGCCTTGTTCGCATTTACGAGGGCCACGGCTGCACTGGATTCTTGCTGTGTATGAGAAGAGCAAGGTTAGCACCTAGGTATATCCGCGGTTGTCGTGGATAAACAAATGTCTGCGCTACCATAGCGAAATGTAATAACATACCGCCGCATTCAGGTCGCTGAGATCCGCTAGCATCTGAGCAAGTTGGATGCTCTCCATCATGACTGTTGTCCCTCAAACCCACATAGAATGAGGCTTTGTTTTGTCCAGCCACCCATATAATGTGTAGTATGTTGAACTCGAGGGGGTCGCCACTGGGTGAAATGTGGCAGAGGCTGGTGGTGGTGGTGGTGGTGGTGGTGGTAGCTCCTCCTTGGCTGCTTTTGTCGAGTCGGTTCAGGTATGGGTATCGGTTGCTTGGTGGCAGTGAATGTGAAGAGTATTGCGGAAATCCTGCTGAGGTGTTGTTATGGTGTTGGCTGTCGTCTCGAGATTTCCGGGGAGGCGAAGGCAAGCCGCAGATTTATCGGTGTCACTCTTGGAGGGTGTGACAAGGTGGATGGCGTGGATGGCTAAATGACGGCAATGCACAGAAATATGTCTTTGTGACTTTGTCGAACATCCCAGGTTCAAATGTTGCCAGTGGCGCTAATCTTTGTTTGGCTTTGTTCGCGGGGATGGTGGGGTTTTTCAGCGACCCCCCGGTTGCAACCCTTGCTTGCCTTCAGGCAATATTGGCAAGCTGACAGCCTTTGGAACCCCCCCTTCCCACCCCCCCCCCCCCACCCAAATTTGAATCCCCCTCCTTGTGCCTCACTTTGCGCTTTGATGCAACCCATTACTGAGCCTTTTACGAATCCGAAAAAACAGCCATGTGCTTGGTTGGGGGCACTGGCCGGGTCCATGTTCTACGAGAAGTAAAGCGGTGACGTGATCATGTACACGCAGAAGAAAGTATCGGGTTTGTCCGGATCTAAATAGGTAGGGCAGACCCATCTTGCCCAATCACTAATGATCCCTGAGGAAAGCCTCGCGGGTGGAGACACTGGGCGGGTGGTTGTGTCATCGGATCGGGGTTAGAAAAGGAATTACGGTCAGACAGTTGTAGCTCGAGCCGAGCTGAAGAGCTTTCCTACCTGCCCAAGCTGCCTTATCCTCATGCCCCGTTGCCGGCCCCTTCTTCTATTTGCCGAACCCGCGATTGATGATTGGATACCTATTGGCAGCGAAAAGCATTGAATCTTGGGACACTCTCTCATTCGTCCTCCCGCAGCCTTGCAGCCTGGAGGTGTCATAATTCCCGTCCTTATAAAGAGCCGAACCTCAGTATCAGCTGTCCACCCCGCGCGAAAACTCGCTACAATGGTGCTATTACGGAGAGGTTTGGCAACCATGGCGTCGCTCAAGAAGGCAAGCAAAATCGTGTGCATTGGCCGCAACTATGCGTGTGTAACATCGATTTCATTTTCATATTCATATTCATACACCACTTACTTGAGAATAAGTGAAATCTACTTCAGTTCGGTCACCGACTAACTCTCCGTCTGCCTACAGGGACCACATCGCAGAGTTGAATAGTGCCCGTCCCAAGCAGCCTTTCTTCTTTCTGAAGCCCCCGTCCTCCATCTTGCTTCCTGGAGATGGACCCGTCATCCGGCCTCGGGGCGTCAATCTCCACTATGAAGTCGAGCTGGCATTGGTTATTGGCAAGCAGATCAAGGACCTCGACGCCGCCGACGAGAAGACTGCTTTGGACTCGGTCGAGAGTACGTTGGTTGCGAACTAGCTGGTTTTGTCTTCGTGTTTACGCTAATCATGCTCTCAGGCTATGTGCTGAGCATCGACATGACGGCCAGAAATGCGCAGAACGAAGCTAAGAAGAAGGGTCTCCCCTGGGACATCGCCAAGGGGTTTGACACTTTCCTCCCCTTGAGCAAAATCATTGCCAAGTCGGCCATCCCAGACCCCCACAAGATCGAGCTGTACCTCAGCGTCAACAACCAGGTCCATCAAAACGACTCTACCGAGTTGATGCTGTTCAGGATCCCTCAGATTCTGGGTGACATCTCCAAGGTTATGACGCTCGAGCCAGGCGACATTGTCCTGACGGGCACACCCAAGGGAGTAGGCCCAGTCGTTCCCGGTGACGTCATGCGCGCCGGGATCAGGGTTAACGGCAAGGAGCTCGAGGAGGCCAAGATTGAGGTTGCTGTGGAGGAGTCGACGAGTTCGTACGTGTATGCTGAGACGTAAGCGTTCGTCACTCGCAGGTACATACGTGTACATCACAGGACTGGCGGCCACCAATCAGTCAAGGGCATGAGGGATGAGCGGATCTGTTTTTATAGTATAAAGATGCTCTAGATACCGCCGTAGAGAGGAAAGTACAATACACAGCTCACAGAGCCAGCGTCAATCTGCCCATACAAATCATGGCTTCCCTTATGCCTTGTTCGGGTCCTGGATGGAGCCCGGCTTCGGACACCAGTCGGCAATCTCGCCGCACTTTCGGCATGTCCTCGTCTCCTCACTCGCCTTGAAGGCCTCAACGGCCGACTTGATTTGTGTGCCTAGGTCGGTACAGTGGAACGAGGCCTCGTGCACAATCTCCTTGCAACTCTGACAATACCAACGCATGCGGTCGATTGAGTCGGCCGGCCGCTTCTGCTCGAGCACGAGGCCGACCGTGTCGGCGAACCGCACCGGGTTGTGTGGCGTGTTGGGCGGCAGCAGGAACATCTCGCCCTCGCCGATGATGATGTCCCGGAAGTTTCCATCGTCGACCACTTTGAGCATCATGGCGCCCTTGTACTGGTAGAACCACTCGGGCGTCTGGTTGATGTGGTAGTCTGTCCGCGCGTTGGGGCCGCCGACGATCTTTTCATGCCAATCAGCTTAGCTGCTGCGTTCTGACACAGGGGAGGTTGGGTGGTGAGTGAGTTATCAAGGCCTCATCATACCATGACCGTGAAATCGTCGTTGTAGACGCAGTAGTTGTTGATAGGGGGTTTCAAGAGATGCGAGTTCTCTTCCAGCCTTTTTTTTTTTAATACAAAAATCGTCAAGTTAGACCACTGATCAATGAGGTCTTTTCCTTGTCAGGTCATGTATGTATATACATACCACTTTGGCAAGTTGACGGGTGTTGATAGCATCTTGTTCAGCAAAAGGTGTTCTAGCGGTCCCTTTAGAATCAGACGCTTTTTTTCCAGTCTTGTGAATGAGGGAGAAAAAAAACTCACGAGAATTGAGTGTCGAGGGTCTTGAAAGGATGCGTGCGTCACTAAACAAATCCGGCAGAACCAGTCTTGCCGTTAAAAAAAAAAATTTTTGCTCTTCTTCTTGCTAATAAGCTCAATGTTCGTTTACTAAACCAATATTAAAAACATTCCGTCGACTTCTATTCTTATTCACCAACGGGGTAGCTTCGCAACTATAGGCATCTAAGCCCACAGCACCCAGAAAACGCCGATGGATGCCGAGAGTGAGACATCAACCAACCCCACCTACAGATGACGCCTCCCCCCGAAACGGCTTGCGGTGTGCGGGGCATTAAATCCCTAGTGTACAACATTTCATGCAACACAGCGGGCGGACCGCCTGAGGGTCTGGGCGTTTCTTGCACTCGCCCGTTAGGTAATTCGATGGTTCCTCAGCTCGGACCCTCGGAAGGACGAAACAACCTCAATTGAACTCTCTTTGTGGCGTTTCGCAGTTTCACCTGCATCCAGCCCAACTCCACCTCCTGTTCTTGAAAGTGATATTGCGCGCGCGCGCGAAAGGATCATAGTGCTTTTCATTTTGTTTCGCTGCATCAACAGGTTTCTCTCATACTTCAATTGCGTATCCCACGTCCAAGGAGGCTCTTTTTTATAGTCTAGGTCCAAGTCCTCTAACCTTTCACCTTTCACCCACTTCAAGTTCACCTCGCTACGGCCACGTAAGATGGATCACTCCTCGCACGCTCATCACATGGCAATGGGCCACGGCGACGGCGGCAGTGCCGATGCGACTGCTCGATGCAGTATGAACGTAGGTCTACTCCAAAAGTTGCTGTTGAGAGAGGCTTCAACGACGCCTCCCGAACTGGGGCAGTTCCGAGGCGTACCATCTTTTCCAACTCCTGTGAGTGGGCTGTTACTGACTTGGCCACCCGGAATAGATGCTGTTCACATGGAACACCAATAATCTATGCATTGTGTTCCGGCAGTGGAACGTTGGGTCGTCGACGACCTTTCTGGTCTTCTCGCTGCTGGCAGTGGTCGCCCTAGGCGTCGGGTACGAGGCGCTACGCGAGGGCATTCGCCAGTACGAAGCGAGTCTGAACAAGCGGGCTGAGACAGCGCCTCGTAAGTGTTTCCCCCTCCCCCCTTTTTCTCTTTTTGACAACACAATTGTTATTACTTCTTCTTTCCACATGCCCATCACCATCTTCTTCTCTTCTCATTTTGCATGTTTGCTGCTGCTAGTGCGTGCGAGAGCTAAGACTTTTTTGTGATGCCTTGGAGCCGATGGATCTGTTACTGAGAATACCCCCTTCCTCGCGTCCCTATCAGGTCACAACCGAGGCGAGGTCACGCGGCGCGCCTATATCATCAAGTCGCTGCTGTATGGCATTCAAAACTTTTACGCCTTTATGATCATGTAAGTCTCGAGGCCGGCCCCCCTAGTGGAGACTTATATGGCAGGGCAATGTGTTGACCGAAATTTGTGATATTATCAAAGGCTTATCTTCATGACATACAACGGATGGGTCATGATTGCTGTTTCTCTTGGAGCCGCGCTTGGATACTTCATTTTTGGCGGCCGCACTCCTGCTACCAAGGAGACTGCCTGCCACTAAGGATATTTTTAAAGGTGTTGTGCCGGTCTTGCCGCGCATGAGCGATGTGAAGACGGTGATGCTCAGGGAGAATAGGGGACGGGGACGTTGCCGCACTAGGTTACCTAGGGATGACTGATTCCAAAACGCCAGATATATGACTTGCTCACATAACACCAGGTGTTTGATGTGTAGAGTTCCATTTAGTCGAGTCAAGGATTGCAGCAAATACGCATCATACGGAGTCTAAATTGGTCGGGTATGAGATGGAGTGTAGTTGATCTATATCTATTCATTTTCCCTACATCTTGGATGCGTCACTTGCCCTCTTTAGATCATCATTGGTCAACAGCACCCCGGGCTGTTTTTTTGGCCCCAGTCTCCCCAACTTATCCAGCCCGAGTATCATCCTGTCGTCACCGAAATGGCTGTTATGTTCGAAATCGGGATGCTCGCCGTACGCGACGATCGCCGCGTCGACTAACATGCGCGCTGTCATGCCCCAAACTTTATACCGCCCAGGTTCCTCCTCATCAATAGCCGGCTTTTCTTCCTCCTCGGTGTTGTTGTTGTTGTTGTTGTTGTTGTCGTCGCTGGGCTCCGCAATGGCGTCCAGCCCTCCTCCACTCCGCACCGTTTTCACCTCCTTCGGCTTCGTCACTCGCTGGTTGTTGACGGGCACGTAGAAGAAGTGCATCCGCCACTGCTCGTCGTGGTACTTGATCCAGCTGCCCTCGTACCACTTGCCCGGCGGCAGTGGCTTATTGTTGTGGTGTTCTCGCTGCAGGTCCGTCTCGTCTATCGACCGTAGGAAGTTGTGGAACGGCGCCGAGAACACGGCCGCCACCTCCTTGGCGTCCAGCCGTGGGATCAGACTGTCTTCCACAGTCGGCGCCGCCGCCGCCGTTATCGAGGAAAGGGAAAGGGAAGGAGTGGTGTGGCCCGTCGGGACTGGCGGCTGGTTCGCGTGCAGCATAGCCACGCACGGCCGCACAACCAGCTCCGTCCGCGCTAGGTTCATGGGCAGGTAGCAGAGCTGCTCGATGCGGAAGGGCGCCGGGATCTTGGTGTCGTCCATCGGTAGGCCGATCTCCTCCCATGCTTCGCGGCGGGCGATCTGGTCTATATGTACACAGACAGATAGCGACCGTTGGTCAGTGAAAATAAAGGGGGATTAAGGGTTATCTGGGGCAAGCAGTAAGGGAATGGAAAGGGGCGAGGATTACACGGCGTCTCTTCTACACTATCGGCTTTTCCACCAGGGAGGGCGGCATGTCCTGCAACGTAAACACACGTAGGTAGGTATACATCAGCAAACCAGGCTCGGGATGAGCCGTAGAATTGGTTGTTTGAGCAAACAAGGAGTCGCACCAGAAAAGCTCCGCAGGCTGGCCGCGCGCATCGTGATGACAACACGCAAGTCACCCCTCCGATCCGCGTACAGCAGCATCAGCACGGCCGCGCGCCGGCTCACGGGGAGGCGGTCCCATAGTGGGAAGGGAGGCGGCTTGTAAGTCCTCAAGCGGGCAATGGCGGCCTTGGTTTCACAACATAAGCTTTATGGAAACCCTTTTTTTGGTTATCACCGTGTTTGAAAAAGGGTTCCCCCCCCCTGCCATTTTTTTCTCTTCGTTCTTAGGAGACGAAAGAAGGATGGGAGGGATTCAGGGGTAAAAAGAAAAAGACAAGGTAAACTGACCGCCGAAACTGGGTTGAGCGGAGCCATGGTCGATGCATCCCAGTAATACGAGCTGTCGTCGTCGTCGTCGTCGTCGTCGACGACGACGACCTCAACCTCCTTCTCCTCAAAGTCGTCCTCCTCTCCGAATCTTTTATCAGACGGTGACGGTACAAGCGGGACCTCGGAGCTCGATGCGTCGCCAATACTCTGGACAATGGTCAGGGTTTCTTCTCCGTCTTGATTTTGTGTCGTGTCGATCTCGGGTTGTTGCTGCTGCTGGTCGATCACCTCGACTGAGCCGCTCATCTTTTACCGAGTGGCAGTCGGTGACGGGAGTGGTATTCAAGATTATGGCTAGGTATTTGCCTTAGGTAAGGCAGCGACACGCAGGAAGAGGAGACCAAGTTTGGTTCCAGCGGGCGATTGGGCGCGGGTGCGGGGGAAAGGATGAAGCATGTCGGAACCCCAAACCCTCGGGGGGAGACAATGTGGGTGGACTGTGGGGTTCACTGGATGACGTCAATCAGGGTTGAATGAGGAAGGATCCATGTGTAAATACTTTTTCAGTCTTGGCGGCTAGAGCAGTTGCCTATGTATCGAGAAAGCTAATTCAAATTTACTCGTATTTGTGCCTTCTTGAGTGCATTTTAGCTTTGTGAATAAAGCACGGGGTTTTTCTGATGTCCCTACCCAGGTAAAAATAGCCCAAATTTGAGCCAGAAAAAAAAGGGGGTAGGTAATCTTGGGAATAAAAGGTGTTTAAACGGTAACCCCTGGCCTCCCAATCAATTGCCTTCTCCTTAGTATTAAACAGCACACTGCAAGTCACTTGAGCAAATGCGCCTCAGGCTATGTTAGAAAAGGGCTTTGATTGCTTCAGAAAGGTCTTTAACTGACTTAGAAAGGCCTATGGCTGATTTAAAGAGAGGTCTGTTGCCAACTCTTGATGTCTAGCTGTTTTACATGTGCCTTCCTATTTCACTAATACGCGTTGATGCGCCAGTGACAGGCCTTATTGACCCCGTTGATACCCATTTTAATTCAAAACCAAGACCCTCCGCCAATGGGCGGCCGGACCGGCGGCTGGGAGCGAGGCGACACAAGAGCCTCATCAGGCGGGGGGGGCGCTACTTGGCCGCCGTCCGGCATGACTCTAATCTTGTTCTTGAGACTCTCCCGGCGTCTCTCGGCCTGGGACTTGATCCCGGCAGCGACCTTGGCCTGCCCGATCAGCTCCGTGGTCCGGTGCACCAGCGAGCTCACGCTCGCCACGGCCGCCTCTGGGAGGTGGTGGAACGAGCTACTTCCTCCTCCTCCTCTTCCTCCTCCTGACTGGTTGTCTCCTACTCCGCTGCTGCTGTTGCTACCCCGCGAGCGGCGTGCCATGGACCGGTGACTCCATCTCTTGCTCAGCTGCTGATACTGTTGATACTGCTGATCGTGATCACGTATGTGCTGCTGCTGCTGCTGTTGGCGAGGCATTGCTAGTGCCGGCATAGTGAGAACCGATGGAAGCAGGTCCAGCCGAGGCACGCTTGTTGAATACCATGGCCATGAGGGACAGTCGCCAGGAGGTTCGGAGACCGTTGTTGTTGTTGTTGTTTTCAGTCTCTTCCACATCAACTCCTCCTCCTCCTCCTCCTCCTCCTCCTCCTCCATCACCGTAGAGGTAGTCTCCTCTGATGCCGCCTTCCGACTCATAGTTGACGCTGCTGCTGAACCGAGCCGAGCTAGGGGAAGGCGTCTTTTGAATGCTGCGGCGTGCCCAGTAGCCAAATGCGCTCAGGGTGCTCGTGCTGATGTTCCTGGGAGATTGCGAGGGCATGCGCTCTGAGGAGACTGGCTGTCCCGTCGGAGACAATGAGCACATATCACGTGGCGGGAGCCAGCCACGGCGAGACGAGCCTGAGATGCTCGTGATTCTAGTGCCACTGCCGCTTACACTACTATCGGCAGGGGGCGGATTGTATGGCCGATAATGGCCATTCCGGGGCGGGGGAGGGGGACGAAGGCCTTGCAATGATGAGGACGAGGCAGCTGTGTTCCTAGCAAGTTGCGATGTCGTGGCGTGGTATAGGTCCTGTCTGTATCCGGGCCGCTCTCTCTGCCGCGCCTCGCGGGTGCCCCTGAACCAGGATGAGTCCTCGCACTTGGACGACATGGCGGCAGAAGACTTCCCGGAGTGTCTTCCACTGTGCTGGTCACTCTCGGCAAGGCCATCTGCCTTTGAAACCCGACGAAGAGGGCTCTGAGCCTGGGCGGGCGGCTCTGAGCTGACCCGCTTGATATGTGCTGGGTTGAGATGGTGCAAGGTCGGGTCGGACGAGATGGCCTTGCTGGTATGGCTGGCGTTGTACTCCAGGGAATTCGACTCTGAGAGGCCGCCGTCCTGGCTGAAGATGCTGCTCTTGTTACTAACAGGAGAAACGGGAGCCGCGACTCTGGAGCGGCGGTAGGGCTCGCCAGACGATACATCCATGCCGGTGAGCTGCTTGATCTTGTGGCCGGGGTTGTGGCCCGAGGGAGCCGCCGACAAGGAAATCCGGGGCATGAGACTGGTGAGTCTCATGATCTTGTGGGCCGACGACCTGGGTTGTGGGGAAAGGATGTCGTCCGGCGGCGTGCTGGGTATATTGCCGAGTGCTATCTTCAGAGGAGGACTGGTGGGCCGCTGCGGCTTCTTCCTCATCATCTTGGTTGTTGTTGTTGCTGCCGCTACCGAACTTCCGGAGGGAGAAGAATATCGGCCCTTCTTGTCTAAGATCACGGATATCTCAGCTTCTTCCCGCTCCCAATCTATGATATTCTGGTCCGGATCCAACTGGCGGTGGTGATGGTGGCCTGAGTGACTGGAGTTTACGCTACCATAGGGAGTTTCAAACGCCTGGTTGATTTCCTTGCTAAGGTTCGAGGCCAGCGAGAGATGTTTCGGCGGCAGCGGGGGCAGCGGCATCTTCCCGTATTTGTCGATTTCGGCCGGCGAGGGGGGCGGGAGGGTCATACTGGCGGAGAGCCGCCCTGCCTGCGTCCCGATGAGGGACGAGGCAGAGCTAGGCTCGACCCCAGCATGATGGTACGGGGGCTGCCGACGCGAGGCCATGTTGGCGCTGTGTGGTTGCTCATCCAAGGTTGAAGTTATTCGGAATGAGAGGGAAAGTTGTGTAAATCTGCAGGAAATAAGGGTGGGTATATTTTTCAGAAATAATTAGAAACCCCCAGGGCTGGCCGGGGATGTGCGTGCCACTCCTGATAAGTATAAGATCAAGACAGAGGTGACAACAAAGTCAGATTTGCCGAAAATCTTTGACTCGGCGCCCAGAATTGCCGGACGGCCCAGCACGTAGTTTACTGAACAAAGAAGCCCTCGCCTTGGCCGGGGCTAGACTCTCACGAGACGGAGTGCGGCAACCTGGTATCACCGCCCAAGCCTCCGTGAGTCTTTGTCCCCGAGAACGAAGAGAACAAGGGGCGTGGCGTAAGTAACACTGGAACACAAACACAGCACGTTTTGAGCACACGTCTATGATGGAACATGGCATGGCCCTCGGCTTCTGTTACTAAGCAGTCGGTACCACACTAAGTCTAGGGGGTGACTTGTAAGGAAACGGATCGGGAAAGCTATGTGGGATCTCCCGTGAGTTTGAATACTTGGAACGGGCTTTGTGTCCGACTGGGACTTTCTTTCTTCTACAGCCTGCTACGCAGCGTACGCCCGTACTTGACGTCTGCATGAGGACAATGATAGTTTCCATTCTTGATGAGATGTGAGGCAGTTTCTCACCGGCCCAGACCAAATACTGCTTGAGGCAACCAATCTCAACTTGAGATGACTTTCTCCCCAACCTGGCCATTTATCATGATTATATTTTTTCGTACGAAAGAAAAGGAGGATGGATATAATATGATATAAAAATAAAACCAACTTGAAGTGACTTTTTTCCTCAGCCTGGCCTTTTCTCATGATCACAATCTTTCGTCCAAAAAGAAAGGGGAGAGCAGTATGCAAAGGAAAAAAAGGCCAGTTGGCATAAAAGGCGTTGCATTGGCCTCTTCATATTACAAAGTCGCTTGCAAACTGTACAAGTTCCAGCAGCTGCTCTGTTTTCCCAAGCTTGACAACAACAAAGCCTTGATACCATCTCTAGCAAATGAAAACGCAGTGGAATAGCATCGCAGTATTGGTATTGTGTGTTGTTTTACTATGCAAAAATTAATATGCCGGTACTAGAAATAGACTTGGTAGACAGGGAAAACCAAAACGTCTCTCTCTTTCTCTCTATATGCCCCAGCCAGCCATTTCTTCACCGAAAACGCCGTGTTTCATACGCCGAAAAAAGCTACCTGATACAGGGCCATGGATCTATTCCAAAGAACATGGTTATTCATACATACCATCACAGAACGTATTGTACTTAATCCTCATCCTCATCTTCGTACTTATTGTTCCCCTGAAAGTCGCCCATCAATATGTCGTCAACTTCCAGCGTGGCGGTGCTCCTAATCCACTCGGTCTCGACGCGAAAGAAGACCCAGACCCAGCGCCTGAACACCTCGAGGAGCTCAATGAGAAACAGGGAGCTCTCAAAGTCGGTGATGTGATCTAACCGCGAATTCATCTTGGTCATCCACGTGCATCGCAGCACCAGGTCCAGCACGATCACAGCATAATAAACGCCTGGCTTGTGAATCAGCAGCCGCCGCCTTAACCCAAACGCCTGGCCTGGCGTATTGCGTTCGCGGGCCTCAGAGAAGAGGGTCAAGTCCCAATCCTTGGTCACGTCCCAGTAGAAGCTGTAAAGCGAGTTGACCAGGCAGGCGGCCACCCAGGCGCGGTACAGGCCCGTGTAAGAGGTGGGAACGGTGTGATCTGGCGAGATCTTGATGTTGCGCAGGACAGCGCCGAGGACAAGAACGGGAAAAGCGGACGAATACTTGGCCGCGTTGGCCAGGTGCTGGCCGCCCCAGCCGACGGACTCCTTGTAGGGCGCCCGGCGCACGCGCATGTACTCGATCAGGCACTGGCGCAGGCGAATAGCGCTCGGCACCGCCATGATCAAGGGCACGATGACGGTACCGCCGCACCCGCGGTCGGGGCGGTCAGTAGCGGACCCGTTGCGCGTCAGAAACATACAGAGGCAAACGAACAGGTCGCCGATGACCTTGGCGTAGCTTGTCAACACATCGGCCAGTAGGATGTCCCCGAACTTGCCATCCTTGGGCTCAGCCAGCCCGCCGATGCTGACACGCTTCAGAGTCTGCAACACACGGCTTCGCCCAGTATGCGACACGGCCAGGCTATGCAAGGGCACGGCGAACAGGACAGCCAGCACGAGCAGGTTCGTCATGGGCAGCCAGTCATAGTCGATGACGCGCTGGGGGTCGCGGCGGGTGAACACCCAAAACGTGACAATAGAGAGGGTCGACGTGAGTGAGAGAAAGGTAGCGAGTCTGTAGGTAGAGCCATGGTGCGGCAGCTGGGTGGTGTTTGTCCTCCCAGGGTAGCGGATCAAAGAGGGCACGTCGATGCGGCGGGCGTGGAGGAAGTGCAGATTGAAGCCCCATCCCCATACAGCTAGGTAGGCGCGCGACAAGTGTCAGGACAGATTCTTGCTAGGTATTTCACGACGTCCAAAAGACTAGCGCAGAGAACGAGAACACACGAACCTAGCACGATGGTGAAGGCGACACGGTAGGGCAGGGGGAATGTCAGGCTGAACGAGTCGAGAGACGGCTCGACCGCAGGGTCACCGTCCATTGCGCCAGTCAGCCCGCGCCAGTTCTCTCTGCGTCATCAGAGAAAGAATGGCAATAGAGTAAAATTAAAGAACGGTTAGAACCAAGACGGAGGCGATGGGGTTGTACAAGACACGCGGGCAGATCGCGATCAAAAAGAAATCGTGTTTCGAGACTTTGCAGGAAATTGCTATCCCCTGCGAATCACTTTAAGGCCCTGTCCCACCCTCATCCCCTGCACCAACGGTCTGTCGTGGATTTCTGGCGGGGCGACGTCAGCCCCACTGGCCTGAAGAGGCGTTCCCTGCCCGCCATTCCTCAAGCCTCTCCAACTGTGGATGGATTGACCCCTGCGGGTTCCTCCAAGTTCCCGAGGTTCAATCATCTGGGGCAAGGCGTGGCATCTGCCGAGCCATCTTCCATCTTGTCATCACGCGCTCATGTCCAAAAATCCAAGCACGATGCGCCAAATACAGTAACTTCTTGAACTCGAGCGATGTAAACATACCCCTCCCTCTAAGGCACTCTTCCTCTGACCCGAACTTCAAACGCCAACCGTCTCCGCCATGGCTGCTGCATCCAAGAAACCGGCGCCCCCTCTCACGAGCTCGCCGTACCCGTTCGCCGCCGCGCCCGACATCATACGCGCGCACCAGAAGGACGCATACTTCCAGGGCGTGCTCACCAACCAGCTGGGCGACGTGATCCGACGGCTCCGCGGGGCGCGATCGGCGCACGCATGGGCGACCGAGACGCGGACTGCCGCCGACGCGCTGTACCTCGGCTTGACGACGCTGCTGGGCAATCGCACGCTGGGCGAGGAGTACTGCGACCTAGTGCAAGTAGAGGCACCGCACTCCCACCTCCCCTGGGACGGCAGGGGGTACAACGACGATGGTGATCAGAAGAATAATGGAGGAGAAGGAGGCCCGCGGCTACCGTCCCTCGCGCGACGGGCGGGATACATCGTCAGCAGCGTGCTTCTCCCGTACTTCTTTGGGCGGCTGCTGCCCGGTGTTCGCGCTGCGCTGCGGAAGCGGCTACAGGCCCGGCTGGTGGTGCTGGCTGCGCGACAACAACAACAACAAGAACAACAACAACAACAACAAGACCAAAGTCAGGGGGACAAACAGTCAGGGAGGAGGAAGAAGAACGCCACTACATTCGAATACCGCGTCCAGAGATATCTCCTGAACCACCTCTCGTCCATCACCAACGGCGCACAACTGCACGCCATCACACTCGCAGTCTTCTACTTCACAGGGGCGTACTACTCGCTGCCGAAGCGGATATTTGGGTTGCGCTACGTATTCACTCGGCGGCTGGACTCGGAGTCGCAGGGCGGGCGGGTCGGGTACGAGGTGCTGGGCGTGCTGTTGGCGGTGCAGATGGTGGTGCGGGGGTACTTGCACATGCGGGAGCAAATCTCTGCGCACGCGGCCGAGGACGAGGAGCAGGAGATCCGCGAGCGGGCATTTGCCGCCTCGGGCGTAGTCGTGGATGTATCGCTCGACCACAACAACTACAGCAGAAACAACGAACTACTCGGTGGCGGCGCCGCTGGGAATGGGAACCAGAGGAGTCTGGCCGACATTGGTGCGTCAACGCATACGCCTGTGCCCAAGGGTGGGCGGGCGCGGTACGATTTGGCCAAGGCGGCTGTCATGAGCTGGATCAAGGGCCAGCAGCAGCGCAAGTGCACGCTCTGCCTCGAGGAAATGAAGGACCCGGCGGCAACCCAGTGTGGGCACGTGTTTTGCTGGGCATGTATTGGCGATTGGGTGCGCGAGAAGCCCGAGTGTCCTCTGTGTAGGCGTGAGGCCATGATGCAGCATATTCTCCCCTTGAGGGTTGCTGCTTGAGGGCTTACTAGTGGGACGAGGAGGCTTTGCCCCTTACCCTTGAGTTACCAAGCTTTGTTTATAACATTTGTATACCTACTTACATCAAGGGCGCGCGCACATAATCACTTCTGTAACTAGGTGCACAATGGATATGATTGATGAACAAACAGACATATTAATTACCATGTCTATCAGAAAAAGTCATTATAGAGCTCTCTCCAGTCTCTTTCTCCCTCCCTCCCTCCGCAACATCTCTCTGCCTCTGCCGCCCATTATTAAACATACAGAAGACAACAGTTGAGAAAGGTGTTGAAAAAAAGGAAAGAAAAGAGAAGAAAAAAAGCGTCTATCCCACTCTCTGTCCGCCGTATTGTGTACAAGGACATGAAACAGAAAGAACAGTGAGACAACCGTTGGAAGTAGCAAGCCCCCCATTGGAGCACCAGTCTATTATCCGTGTGTTCCATCCGCCCATCAGACCAGCCGAAGTGCCAATAAGGGAAACCCAAAGAAAGCACCGCCTGGAGAAAGTCCGGAGGAAGAAAAATAAAGTAACAAACTTATTCCCAAAATGAAAACTTCCGGGCAAGATGAGTCTTCGACTTTGCATCTTGAAAATAAATGAACAAAATGCATAACATGTGTTTGTCGCACAGATCCATGCATAGGTATCATCAGAAAGGGAAACAAAAACCAATGCCCACACGTCATAACTCCGGTTGTATGTGTATTTCGATCCAAACACGCATCACAGGTGGATTATTGTGCCCCATATCTCCACATCCCGGAAATCCGATAATGTTATGATGATGTTGTTGTTGTCCCCCCGCTCTAGACGCAGAATAGAACAATCTCACCCCTTTCGTTCTTTCTCATCCGCAACGACCGCCACAGCTCCTTCTCCTCCATTAGCTTGCTCAGGCTAGTGCCTGTGGCAGTGCGCTCCCGGTGGAAGCGCTTCAGCGCCTTGTTCATGCTGCAGCCGCGCTCGCTCTCGGGGCCCTTGTTGACGAAGCTGAGGAAGTGCTCTGCGCGAGGCTTGTAAATCACCATCTCGTTGCCCTCTTTGCTGTCCTTGGATCCTGGCCGCGCAAACTCAAGAAGCTTTGGCTCCTTGGCACCCTCGAGGCGCTTTGTGTGCTTCTTCTTGGTCGAGGTCGATGCGGATGTCGCAGTCGTCGACTTGCGCTTCTTGGTTTTCGGCTTGGAGCCAGCCGCAATCATGGCCATCAAGCTGTTGCCCAAGCCTTCTGTCCGGGTGGACTTGTGGTGCTTGGAGTGCTTGGACTTCTTGAGTGGGCTGGCTGGTGTTTCTGCGACATCGCCGCCCGAGTAATCCGGGGATGGCGGGAAAACGGACGGTCTGCTCATCAAGCGGTTCAAGCCACCCGTTAATCCGGAGTGCAGGACCGGGGGAGCATCCGTCATGATCTGATCCGTCTCGACATGTAACCTCTTGCGCTTCTTGTCTTTCTTGACTTCTTTGTCCCCGTCCCTGGTCTTCTTCCGCATCGCCTTTGGTGCGGGGGTCTCGAAGGAGCCCGGCACAGGGCCAGAGCCGTACTCGACCATGACGGCCTCGTCCATATCCGACAACGTATCCAAAAGGCCATTGGCCTCATAGTCAAAACGGACGAGCTGTGTCTCCTCGCTCAGCTGGACTGGCGCCGTTGCGGGAAGGGAGAGACTGGAAGCAGTTGGTGTTGCATTCGCAACAAGGAAATCAAAGACATTGACCGGGTCCTCAACCGCTGAAGGAGGAGTGGGTGCCTCGGGGAGAGGGGGTGCTGACCGATTGTCGTCATCGCTGTCTTGTTCGTAATCTCGCCACGATTCGTACTCGTCGGGGATGTCCTCGACGTACGCAGGTTGAGCCATAGCGTGTGGTGGTGGTGGGGTTGGTGCTGCCAGAGCAGTTGGGCCAGGCGTAATCTTAGCTTTCTTGGGTTTATAGAGAGCGCCTTGATACTTTTGCTCTTCTGTCATACAACTCTAGAATCGAGTTAGCGGGGGACCAAAGCTTACCAGGTCCAACGTCGTGCAACATGGACATAAGGGAGGAGAGAGCATATGCATACCGTATGGGCGCGGTATGTCGTACCAGGAAAATGGACCATGCAATCGATGCAGCTGAATGTGGCACCGTGACAGCGGTTCCGGTGCTGGTCGAGCTTCTTTTTGGTGAAGACGTCGCCGCACGACTGAAGAGGGGAAGATAGAAGTAAGTAGTTAGATGACACAAAAGACAAGAATACAATTGGGAATGAGGGAGCGACGGCAAGATAAGGAGACGAAACGGCTTGTTCTCGTGGCAATGGGATGGCAATAGGGACGAAACAAGATGGGAGAGCGACAGGAGACCAGAAGTAGGGAGGGATCAGCCTGATCAGACGGGGAGGGGTGTATGGGAAGGGAAGGAGGGGTGGTGGTGGTGGTGGTGGCGTGCCAGGGTTTGTGGCCTGTGGTCTGTTGGACGTGACCCGTGGAGATGGTGCGCGGGAATGTGTGTGTGATGTCAGTTAAGATTGCGCTCCTGGGGTGATGGAGGGTGTGCGCTTCCCAACGATGAAGGGGTGTAGGCATTGAAATCGGGGGTCGAAGGTGCTGTGTTTATTAATGGCACAGCGGCAGCAGAGGGGCGAGGGCTGATGAAGGCTGTTCCCGAGAGGAATGTTGATATCACAACGCGGGGGACGGGGTTTTGTGTTTTGTTGCGAAAGAGGGAAAAAGAGAATAAAAGAGACTGCAACATTACGTACCTCACACGAGAAGGAAACCATGTTTGTGCGAGTGGGATGTGTTGTTCTTCGAGAGTCCAAAGACGTTCCAATTGGCGCGGACTATGCACGAAGGGAAGCGAGATGTTGGCTCTCGACGGACAGTGGAGGCGGATTGACGCAGGCTTTCCCTCTCTGGCTAGGGATTTCGCCAAGGCCAGGAATGGTTCTGACTGGAGGAAGGGATCAGAGTCGACCAATGGGTCTCAGGCGGTCCAAGAAAGGCAAAAACAGATTTTGTCCGGCGTGTCGGGGAAAGCTCTGGAAGCTGAGGGGCCGGAGGGTCGAGATAGTAGCGCATAAAGGCCCAGACCAGCTCTCATCAAATGATGCAAAGAAGGAATCGAATATAGTAGCTGGCGTGCTCGGATATCCGCTTCTGTCAGGTACGAACAGATGCGGCGCGGACCTTAGTTGCTTAGGTTAGGCTGTGAAGACCGGACAGGAGGGCGAGGGCTGAGGGTGGCGGGCTGACGGACTGTCAACAAAGTGGGCTGGCTGGCTGTTTCGGTCACTTCCACTGTCGCGTTGGGCACCGAATTATATCAGGCGGAGCTGACGAGCAGGCGGGCGCGCTAGAGGTTCTAGCTTAACGGCTGGGAACTGGCTCTATACGTATAGCGGTTCTTCGATTGCAAGTTGGATACCGGGACTGTGTCGAAGTCAAAACTGCTGGTCGTGGACTGGAGATGAGCCCGGAATGTGGCGACGGTGGGGGGGTTTTTTGTCCTGTGCGGCGAAGGTGGAAAAAAAAAATCTGAAGCTGCTTGGGATGGTGTTTGGTTGGAGTTTTGGGCGTTGATGCATGGTTAGCTTTGTTGATGGGGGGGGTCTCGTTGCTGCGGGTTTGACTGGTCGCCCACGAGCCGGAAGCCCAGGCAAGGTCTGCGGAGCAGCCCGTCGTCCCGACTTGCGAATCAAGCGGGTGGAATTGTTGGAGACCTGCGAGTGGCTGACGGCCAATTGGCTGAACTGACGGGCGTGTGATTGAGCCAATGGTCAATGGTGGGGGGAGGTGTGGGAGCAGACGGGGGCAGAGAGTGCCTTCTTGACACGAAACCTGAAGTTGAAGCGCGTTGATGGTTGGTCAGGAGGCCCCACAAGCGCGTTTCAATTCATTTAAAAAAAGAAGCCAATGCCGGCAGCCAATTCGTTGCGCGAACGTCAGGAGTGAGCCCATTGATCAGTTGACCTCCAGAAAACCAGCACTGGCTGGCATAAAGGCGCACCTTACTCAGTAATCAGCCACCGACCTTGGAATAGGGGAATACGGGGCATATTCGACAGTAATATTATATACGGCGTAAGCATTGGGAGATCTTCTGCTTGACCTGACGGAGTCTGTTTGCCCGTTCAATGTTTTGGATTTGGTTCAGGACCTCGTCCAACTGGACTGTCTGGCTCCCAGGCCAGCCCAGGAGCCGAGGCGCTGCGAATTGACTTTCCAAGGTTGGTTCTACTGGATGTTCCAGCGATTCGTCTCGACTTCTCGGTAGCGCTTGCTCTTTCCGCTGTTCATGCGTCAGATGCGCAACGCACCAATAGCGGCTTGACAAAGGACCATCGCTTGACCTGATCGCTCGCTCTCGATTCACACCCCTTATCGACTCCTGTTTCAGAGCTTTCCGCAACTGGACAGCTTCCAGGAGAATCGTCCGTCTTTCTGGTTGGGGCCTAGCGCGTTCCGAGGCAGGATCCGTCGGTCGGTTTTTGGCATCATCATCTTGTTGGAATCTGGATGGTGGATGGGGGACGAAGGAGCATGGGCGGCCATGCATGCGATGCGCATGAAGAGCAACGACGTGATCCAATGCGCGATGCCCGTAGTCGCGCGCGTCTCCCGTCCCGTTGCATGCTCGGCCCTCGGGAGGCATGTCCACCCCCAAGCGTTCTTCGTTCTTGTCTCTGATCTCCTGACGAGTCTGGTCTGTTCCTCAAGATGTCCGTCGCATTCCTGCCTGTGGGGTAGCTCTGGTGTGACGCCGCTCTTTCAACGTCGACGATAAACAAGGCTCTGGGCAAAAGACTCGGGAAAAGGGGGTGTGGCCAGGCCAGGCCAGGCCGACCATTATTTGTTCCTTCCCGAGTCCTACCTAGTATGGCTCCCCTCTGCAGATCTCTCCAGGACGGGCCTCTCTTCTAGTTTATACTAGGCTCCCTTCATTCAAAAGGCCTGCCTGCGGTAACTGTTCCGTGACCAGAGAGGCGGTATTGGTCCCGGCCAGCTTGGCCCAGTTACCACGCCCTAGCCCCCGGACCATCTGAAATTAAGGAAAATTCAAGGCCATGGCCGGTGAGTTGGGCCAAGGGGGAAGGAGCTTAAAGACGGGGCTGGACGTCGAGAGTCGTGACAGTCTTGCTGGATCCCGTGGGCGGTCGATTCATCATTATGCTTTGGATGGCGAGAACCTCTTATTAACTTAGATCCAGTTGGAGCTGGCAGTGCCAAACCGAGTTGAAGTTCCACCTTTAGGATGTCGTGGATGCCTAGGTATCTACTGAGTACTCTCTAATGAAGCATGGTCAAATCTCCCTTATTCACGCCGTTCCACCAGTCTATTGAACGTTGGAGGCAATAGTTACCTAGAGTAGAGTATTTTCCCCGTGCGCGACTCGAGGTAAGGTAGCGAAGCCGAGGGATCTCCTAGGCACCGGTTTAGGGGTTAGAGGGCCCCGCATTCCTCCGTTCAGGCACACTGATTCTGGACCCAACAGGCACCTGAAGGCATTTTCTACACTAGGTAGGCACTCAAGGCCCGTTCGCTGTTAGGAATGGTTTTAAAGTTCCCCTGAGGCGTGGGAGGTAGGTAATACCAAAAAGACTCCCCTTTCACCAGAATCTTTAGGCGGCGAACCCTTTTTTGGTAAACGGCGAACCCCAAATTCTCCACCTTCGGCCGCAATTGAGGACGATTTCAACTAAGTCGAATAAATATATTTAAACATATAACAAATCAATGAAAAAAAACATATCAACACTTGGGGGACTCCCGCTACCACCCAAACCCCCAGGGACCCTAACGCTAACACCTAACCCTATTCTAAGCCAGGAGCTGAGACTCTTTTCTAACCCTAACCCTAGCTACGAGCGGCTGGCTTTTGTGGGGCTTCGTCCAGCTACGCACGGTTCAGTTTTTCGTTGGACGCTTGGATCATGGCCACATTTTGGTGCAAAAGCGTCGCCGTTTATCAAAAAAAGGTTCGCCGCCTAAAGATTCTGGCCTTGCACACAATCCCTCTCCCTGCCGGCATGATTGTGGGCTGTCCTTCGACTCCACCTCAGCAACTCAGCACCAGTTCTCCATCCCTAGGTAGTAGTGTAATTCCCTCCACAATCTAGGCAAACATACCGCCATTTCGGTCTGCGCACTCCCTACACCCTACTCCTCATCCCCCAGTCCAGTCCCAGTCCCAGGCCCAGTCCCAGTCCAAGCCCAGTCCTGGCAGCTCCTCAACCTCCCTTCGCCATGTCTTCTCCAGCTCCTCCCGCAAACAATACCTTCCTGGAGCAGACTGTTTCTTTGATGAGCAGCGTCGCAGGCTACATGCGCCTGCCGGCCATTGCTTCAACTGTATGACCCGACAAATCTCCTCCTCCCGCCCAGTGCCTTCATGGCTGTACCGTCAACCGCGCCGGCTGGCTGAGGGGGCAAGTTCGAAGCTTCCCTTCCCCCAAGAGCCTCGTGTATGTACCTTGGAGGAGCTAACATGCTTCTTTCGACGGCTAGGGGTTCGCTGCCATTCTCACTTCGCTGCTCTACTTCAAGCAAAAGTACGCAGCTCCCTCATCTTGTTTACATACCCCCCTCCCTCCCCGAGTTGATCGCCCGTCCCGTTCCGAGTGCGTGCTGACCAGGAGTCCCCCGCGCCCCACAGAGCCCTCATCTATCCCTCCCACATACCTACCAACGCCCGTACCGACATCCCACGCCCCAGCCAGTTCTACTTTAGGGACTATGAGGAGCTGATCATCCCGACCAACGATGGCGAGAAGCTCTCGGCCTTCTTCATCCGCGGCTCGCGCCAGGGGCCCAACTCCAACGTGACGGTCATCATGTTCCATGGCAACGCGGGCAATATCGGCCACCGGCTACCCATTGCCCGCATGCTGATTTCGAATACGGGCTGCAACGTGTTTATGCTCGAGTACCGCGGGTACGGCATCTCAACTGGCGAGCCAGACGAGTCCGGGCTCAACATCGACGCCCTGACTGCTCTCGACTATCTCCGCGACCGCGCCGAGACCCAGGATCACAAGCTGTTTGTCTACGGTCAAAGCCTGGGGGGTGCTGTCGCCGTCAAGCTGGTGGCTAAGAACCAGGGGGGTGGCAAGATCGCTGGACTCATCCTCGAGAACACATTTCTTAGCATGAGGAAGCTAATCCCCAGCATCATGCCGCCCGCCAAATACTTGGCCCTGCTCTGTCACCAGGTCTGGCCCAGCGACAGCCTTATTGCCAGCATAAAGGTGCCCATTCTGTTTCTGAGTGGGCTCCAGGACGAAATCGTGCCTCCCATCCACATGAAGCGCCTCTACGACCTGTCCACTGCCCCGGTCAAGATCTGGAGACCCCTACCCGGCGGCGACCACAACTCGAGCTATGCTGAGGAAGGCTACTTTGAAGCGATTGGAGATTTTATGAACAGGGTTGCGGGCGGCGATATCCCTTCGTCGCGGGAGAAGATATGATGACCATAACGTTGAGACGACCTCTTTTTTTTTGGGTTAGGTTACAGTCCTTTTTTCGGGAAATATTAGAAGAAAGGACTAACGCTTAAATGCTTCCTTGCTTCATTGGTATAATGACTCTTGAGGCATAGGAGGTTGTTAAAGATTGAGGGTGGGACTATGGACCCTTTGTTTTCTAGACTAGTATATTTGATACCCCCAAACCTGCATCGCCTACCTGATGAGAACGTGGCTGGTATAGGCACTCGACTTCAGTTCCAATCTTAGCTTACCGATGAAAATTTGAGAAGGATTGGTACGGCAACATTTATCTTACTCGTCATCTCTGAATTACTACAGTACATGAATCCAAGCATGGAAGGTAGGTGGTTAGTCACCCTAGGTTCAGATGTTTGTTTACATTCATTCATTCAATTCCTTTTTAAATCATGTTCGCGCTTCTCCATCCACGGCACGGGTGTGCGCATAAAATTTTCAAGCCATCAAGAGATAGCGCCGACTGAGAGAGGGGGCGAGCCCGTCTGCTTGGGCGGAATTTTTCTCCATCGAGTAGAGTATAGTGATAGTGGTGGAGACGCACTATATCCCGTACAGACGTTCCGGTATTAATTGAACACCTGCAGCGGCTCGCCGGCTCGCTTAAAATCATGCTGAGTAGGTAAAAATAATAACTCTCGTGTCATGTGGGTGGGTAGGTGGTAGGTGGCTAGCATTTTATTGGTTTGGGTTTTATTCTTGTTTTATTCTTTGCTTTTCTTCGAAGCTCTCGTCAAGACGGGAGGGAGAGTGAGGGGTAACGATGATGATGATCATGATGATGACGACCATGATCGTGCTGTACACAGTTGGGAGTATGTATGGGAGCCAGTCAACCAGTGAGTGACGTGCTCAGGCGTCCTACTAGAGCCGAACGGTCTAGTATAGACTTAGTCGGTGGCGACATGCCATTTAAAAAAAGGGATTTCTTATTGGTGATTGAAGAGGTTTATTTGGGGGGGACGGGGTGAGGGGGGGAATGATACGGAAGGGTTATTATTGGAAGGCAACAAGGCCATCACAGAGGCAGATAAACAGAACGCTGCCAAGAATGGTCAACAGGTATATATATATATATATATATGTATAGTTATACCAGAGAAACCACTATCCAAAGTCGCTATAAGAGAATCATCCAAAGACGATGAAGCATACAGCGATAACGCTTTGAAAAGGTATCCTAATTGACCATAGCCTGGCTGTGTAGGTGAAAATGGGTTTGTTTTGATCCACGGCTGGTTGATCTTATAGGTGGGCTGCAATGTTGGAGGCAACACTCAAAAATGCTCAGGCGTTGACGGCATTGAGATCAGGCCCCAAGAAATCTCCTAGATCCTCCACCTCCTTCTCGTCAGAAGGGCTCCCGTCTCTTCCCTCGGGTTCTTCACTCGCGGCAGCAGCTATTTCTGCGGTTCTTTCTGTCCCGTCCCCTTCACTCCCGCCCTCACCCTCTATCTTTTCTGCGGCGGCAAGCCAATCTTCCTCAACCTCATCCTCGATGACGGGCTTCCCCTGTTTCAACCCGACCTTCTTGAGCGCCAGGAAAGTGCGAGGAACGGGCTTCTCAACCGCAGCTATTTTGTCTGTCCCAGGCGCAGTCCGGCGAGAACGACTGGCGACAGCACTCCACCCGCCAGTGTTTGCAGAGGTATCACCGTCTCTCCGCGTGACATTAGTTGAAGAGTCAGCGTGGCACAACAAGACGCCTTTGGCAAGACCGAGACGAGACAGAATCTTGGTGGCAGTAGGCTGAAGCGATACCAGCACAGCTTCCACAGCCTGTGGCGTAGCTGCTAGCGAAGTTGCAACAGCGGCGGCAGTAGTCGTTGGTGTCGCCTTTATAATAATCTCATCTGACGGCAAGAAGCTCGTTGCAAATGTCATGGCAGGTCCGGAACGGGTTACCGCCGCTAACTCAGCAGCGAGGGCGCGATCCAGCTCGTCAATGGTCAAGCCAAAACGGGGCTCCTTGAGCAGCAAGGCATTGTAAGAAGACGGACGATCCACAGCTGGGGTGGGCTTGACGGATGATACTGAAGCGCCAACATTGGAGGCAGCCTTCGCAACGCGTGAACATTGGGCGAGTGTCTTGCGGGGTGCGGCCACAAATCGCGGAGTCTTGAAGATGCACACGTGGCGATGGGGTTCCGGATCTTGGCTTTCAGAATCGAGCCCAAAATCCTCAGCAAGTGAATGCAAGAATGCACGCTGCTGGGGTGGCATCGGCTTGAAACGGAGGCGTTTCTCGTCCGCTGCGACCGCGAAGGCTCGGAACTCGCGCTCTTGCCCCTGGGCCCAGGCAACATTCTCCCTAAATAGCTTGAGAGTGGTATCCGAGTAAGGGATGTGGTCGTCAATATGTGTCTCGGGGTCAATATTGAGGGCCTCGGCGAGTCGGCGGTTGCGCTGCAAGCGAAGGCACTCTTCGTCACACTTGAGACTCGACTCCCGCGATGGCCAAGGGTTTATCTTTGTGGCCTGGCAACGAACCTCCTGTTTGCGATTCTGGCAGGGACAGGTGATGAAAGTCTTGGACTGGCAAGGTTTATCTTCTTTGCAAGCTGCGCAACTGTTAGAGCCAGCTGTAAACGTTTGTCATGGGACTGCTTCACTTACGATAAGGGGCATGGCATTGCTCGGCACAGGTGTGTTCACACGACTTCCGGACTTTGCCACACTGCTGTGCGCAATGTGAGCCAGGAACTCCCGCATCTTCGCACTGCCCTAGCCTATGACAAGACTTCTTGCATTCATGCGCCCTGGTGATGTTAGCAACTCATAAGATAAACCACTAGGAGTGTTAGGACACTTACCCGCACTTCAGTTTCTCGCCACAAGGCAGGCCGCATCGAGCCTCGTCGAACCAGCAGGGCTGATTTTTAAGAGTCTTCTTACCACATAAACAAGATTTCTCCACCAAAAAGGGGCACTTTGGACAAGGTGTATCGTCCGGATGGCACTGGTGGGAGACTCCCGGGTGTCCACATGGTCTGGCCCTCCTGCACTCAAATCGACATTCTGGTGGCTTCGTTCCACACGGGAGAGGCGGCTGGAGGACGGTGCGGCCGCAAGAGCAGCTGATCTCGTCGAACACGGCTTCTAGGCATGCCAGGCATGGACCTTTGTGGCATAGCTGTTGGCATGTGTGCTTACCGCACTTCAGTTGGCGGCCGCAGACTTGAAGGCAGATGTGTTCAGCCTCAAAGTTGTCGTTGGCGTTTCGTTTCTGCTTCCGTCTCTCTGCCGCTTTCCTCTCCCCCGGACAGCAGTGCTCACCACATTCATGCCTCCCACAGTTGAGCTGAGCCCTGCAGATGCGGAAGCACAATGGGTTCTCAACTGTTCCCTGATGGCATGCAGATTCCACCGTCGTTCTGCCACATCGGCATGTGATGTCAACGACTTGGACGCAGAACTGACAAGGGCCAGCATGGCATTTGTCGCGGCAGGTATGGCCGCAGGGCAAAGTTTTCCCGCATGGTTTGTCGCAATGCAGAATCGGGTCTTGACACGACTGTCTTGGCTCAGCGGACATCAGATTAAGCGGAGTCTTCCCGCATGCGCAGTGAGTGATGATATCGGGGGAAAAGGGGCAATGGGCTGTGGTCTCTTCTTGCGGGTGGCAAGGTTTCTGGCAGGTGTGATGACCACAATCAAACCTTCTCCCACAGACTCTATCACACCGGAACGAGCCTTCAAACCACGGGTCATCGTCCGTATCCCGTTGTGAGTGGAGCTGTCCATAGTTGAACGACTCCAAGACATCGTCACGTTGGTCGCAGGGAATCTCCCGCTCCTCCCTCCCGCAGTAACAGGTCGACAGAATTGGAATCTCGCAGGCGCCGCATAGCCCGGAGTGACAGGGCCGAGAACAAGTGTGCTCCCCACAGGGAAGGATATCACCGCATACTTCTTCGCAGCTCCACCCCTTACCATACTCGGTCTCGGTGCACCGTTTGGTGGAAGTATGTTTGCCACAATGACAAGACTGAGTTGGGCCCATGAGTGTACATGGAGGGCAAGGCCCCGCGTGGCACATCAGAGGGCATTTGTGCGGGCATGTAGCGCGAGATTTCGAGCACGTCTGCCCACAGGTATGAGGAGGCAGTCCAGCGATGGGTTTAGGATCTGTGTCCTTCCCACACCAGCAGTGGTGAGAGCCGGGCCCTTCGACTAAAGGCGAGTTGCAGCCAGGACAGCGCCAGCCCTGCGGTTGGGGTTGATCGGGGTTTTGATTTTGGTTCTGGTCTTTTTCCTTCGTTTGGTTGGTATACCATTTCCTAACACAGTGGAGATGGGCAACAGTCCAGCAAATGGAGCAGGACCAGATCCGGGAAGTTCGAACGACTTCGCCTGTGCAGATTACGCACTCGTACTGGCCGTTCTGGATATCCTCGTGAATCCGAGTGGGCAAGTCTGCCGCTGAAGATTTGGGCTTCATGCTAGGTGCCGGCCTTGACTGCTTCTGCCTTGGGGCAGCCATTTTAGGTTGAGCACTATAACCCTGTGAGTACAAATTCTCTCATAACCACACAAGGCCAAACGAACCTTGAAGATGCCACTGGCTGACCTGGAACGAACTCAGGGGCGCCGGCGCTCAGGGAAGCAGCAGCAGCAGCTGCTGCTGCTGCAGACGGACCAGCTGCCCCGAGAACAGGCGCGGGAGGGCCACCAGGCGCTCGATGAGAGACCACGATAGAACGTTGACCACCTCTACCACGACCACGCAGCCCTCGGCGCCCTCCCCTACCGCCTCGAGAACTTGCAGGCTGAGTGTTTGGAACAACAGCCTCGTTTGATACCACGACGACGGGCCCAGGTCCGGAGCCGGCTGCTATGTGCTCCCTGAGTGAGGGTTGACCTTCTTCGCCACCGTTGCCATTCCGCGGTCCAGGTTCGCCTTGATTCCCTCTCCTTGGTCGACCTCTGCGTCCTCTTCCTCCTCTTCCTCCTTGGTGAGAGCTCGCCTGTGAAGGCACAGCCTGAGGTTCAGACATGCTGCTAGTGGACGAAAGCAGAGCAATCAGGCTGAACAACTTGAAGCAAACGAGAATGCGAAAATAAATTCCTTGGCGAACAAATTGAATCGTGAGAACCAAAGTTGGTGCGCTTTTTGAAATACAGCGTCTTTGGAGTGCGATGCTTAAGAAAAAAGAAGGATGGCTCTGAGGCAATGGAGAGGAAAGGACGTGAAGACACCCCGGATCGATCTTGAGCCACCCTCCATGTATTAACACATGGATGGGAAGGAACGGGATTCATTGGAAGGGTTCGGGAAGAGTCATCAGCGACCCTCGCCCCCACCCCTATAAGGTTTAGCGCGCCCTGTTTTTTGCTTTACCACGCCCGCCACGCTGTTACACTAACGTCCACCTTCCTTCACTTATACGACGAAATGGGTTAGTTATGTATACTACAAACGACAAAGACAAGGAAGGCCCTAGATATTTTGATAAAATTCGTTCGAGATCCCTCAGGCTGCTTCCTTTAGGAGGTCATTTTCTCGGTAGCCGCCCTGTAAAAATAAAAAAAAGGTCGAACCCGTTCCAGGTTCCTGTTTATAGCAGTCGCAAAGACATATACATACCATACCAACATGCCTACCTTACTAGGAGTGGCTAAACTGGCATTTGTAATGATTGCTTTTGAGCCACCTTTTAAAATGCTCCTGGTCCATACATACTTTGACCGTTCTGGCAACCACAGGGTTTACCCATGAAGCAGAAGATGGGTGACAATTGAGCCTCAAAACACCAATCCCCAGCTGCTCAAAATGTTCTTTGGGCGCGAGCCTAACGTTAGCAGCAACTCTCATCCATGGTCCCAACATCAGTACTTGCCAGTACATCTTACCTGGCTCCCTATGTCATTTCGAACTTGAAGGTCGGTCTTATGTAGGACCAGAAACTTTTCTCTAGCTGCCATCCGATTAACAGCCCGCGGAAAGAGGTTCTATTCTATGGTCTCCGATATTGCAATATTTACTGAATACCTTTAATTCCTTTTCTGTACATCACTTTATCCATGGCTAAGATTCCAGTTCAAACTGATTTGAGTATCTGCAACGATCACCTAACTCCCTTTGCGTCGATAGTCTATACAGGTACCCACGTGTCGATGTTCCCACGCTCTAGCCAAGTGCGCCTTATCCCCTTCTTGAATATACGGTGAACAGGCTCGGGCCCAACGAAAGGATCAGCCTGCCAAGTACTCAAGGATACGAAATACTACAGTGCTGGTCTGCGTGCCACCTAGGTAGCTGCCATGGCCTGTTCTTCTCTCTCCTGCGTGGTGAGAAACCCCCCTGGACGCCCAATCATTCCACAATATGCTTGTTGGCCAGGCACACGATGCATATGATATCCTGCTCCTGCATCTCCCCAACCCCCTGATCTTGCTGTTGCTGCTCAGACCACAGTCCGCCTCCGTCTGTATAACAGTGGATCGGGGCAGGTTATTGACAGCTTCCTTGCGATTGAGCTATCTCGCAGTGACGAGGGCAGTCCAACACTCGGATATGTGTGGCGAACGACATGAGCGGTGACATCCTGTGTGTGAAATTAACCTTTCTGGGACTAACAGGCTTTAATGGGGTTGCAGTGATACCAGCAGAGGTGGGAGCTAGAGGTCGCATTACCAATGTCATGAAACTGGTCTGTTCGGTAAATTAGAGCTGTGTTGCAGCTCTGTCGTCAAAGGCATGGCTACTGGCGCAAAGAAGCAAAGAAACAAAGGCGCCAGCCTTGTTTGAGGGCTAACAACTTGTGTTCATACTACTTTCTGGCTTGAAATAAAAGTATTGTCGTGGATAGTGAGTCAATGCTGCTGGCAAAGCCTTGTACTGTGGGCTTGTGCTGACAATATTATCTACATAGGGGCTACCTCGTACATACAGCCAGAACGCAACACTGAGTCCAACTCGCACCTTTTAAGCGTTGACCACTAAACACAAAATGCAAGATTGACTGGCGTTATTCATTCAACAAGCGGCCTTGGGGGGAGTTGTCCCGTCCCATTCCGTATTTCCCCAGCCCGAACGCCAAAAGATTCCTTCACAGCCTAGCCTCGCAACCCAACGCCGAGCACAATGCAATGAGATACATAATCGTGTTCATGACTCCTTCTGTCTCTCTTCGCTACTTCGCCGTCATGCTGTTTCTCCGCCTCCTAAGGTCGTGTGCCATGGCGGGAAGACCGAGGCTTGGAAGGAGGTTTAGACGGAGGCTCAGCGGATTCCTTCTGATTTTTACGGCCCTTCTAAGGCTCGAGATGCGACCATTCTGGAATTGCCTTGACCTGCTGCCACATGTACTTTTCAAGCTTGGTTGCGCATTTCGCGTAAGGAGTGGTCTCGTTATTATACTTGCGGCAGTTTTCAAAGATGAGACGGGCGTCGCGAATGAAGTCCTCTGGCGTGGCATACTGGTCTGCCTCAAGCTTGCTCTCCATGGTGCTGAGATCCATAGGCTCCTTGATGACTTCGTAGTAGTCGGCCACCTCGTCCTTGTTGACGGGTGTCAGGAATGGCCAGCTGCTTGGGTGGTTTTGCAAGTCGTTCAGAAGATGAAGCAGCTGGTTATAGTTGGGGCCGTGCCGTGGCTGCCGGGCCAGCTCGTCCATGTCTGGGCTCCATCCAGATGCCCGGATAGCCTCGATGGACAAGGGGTCGATGGGCGTGACGGCACCGCCGGCCTTGAGCTGTTGCCATTGCTTTGGCGGCTGGTGTATAATGTGCGATTTACTAAATGCACGAATCTTTGCCTGCACGCACTCTTTTTGTTTCAACAGCATACGCCCCATCTCCAGATAGCGGATCCGTGGGAGCATGGTGCACTGCATGATGGTGCCACCCTCGTAGTCCTTGATGTAGCCCATCCACACCGCCTTGTCGAGCGTGATTTCTTTTGTGAAGCCTTGCTTTTTGAAGTAGCCGATGGCGTAGTTATCGGCATACGTCAGGAAGTGCATAACATCCGACGTTGCCTTCACGTAGTCTTTCAGATGCGACATGAGATGTGCACCGTAGCCTTTGACCTGCTGGTCGGACGAGATGGCGCAGAACACAATCTCGGCAAACTGGCGGCCCTTGAAGGGACGGTATGTAATGCCTCCGACCACCTCAAGCGGCTTCTTGACGATGGCGATAGACAGATGGGTGCGGTCGTATACCAGCCGGGCAATATAGTCCTTGGGCATCTTGGGTAGTTGCTTTTGGAATATGCATTTGAGGCCCGTAAGAATAATCAGACTCTCCCGCTCGTTATCGTTGTTGACAACACGAAACTCGATCTCGCCATTGCGCTCTTCTATCACAGCCGGCTACAATGAGGGTCAGTCAGTAGTTGCGCCCCTCGAATAGTTTAGAGGGGGAGGGAGACGGAGAGGGAGAAGGGAGGAGGGAGGGGTGGCACGTACCTTTTCTGGGAAGGGAATGGCCGGAACCCGGGCAGGCTTTTGCTCGGGCTCGTCGGCCGACTCATGGAGCTTCACCCGCTTCGTCGCTACGGGGGAGGACGGCTCGTCCGTCGCCTTGCGCTTCCCATCTGCAGCGGTGGCGAATCGGGTTAGCAAGTAGCGTTGAGTCTAAACATGGAGAGGATATGGGGGTTGATAACAGGAGATATGTTGTATGATACAACGTGCAAGAGATGTTACCTACTCTCGTCTTTCATTTCGATGAATCGCACAAGTGCCGTGATGGAAGTTGATGGCGTGTCTCGATCGCGAAGTCGGCGACCATGATGGAATTGCGGAGGCCACTGTGGAGACCGAGAGTTCGCGAACGGCGGGCGCGCAGTGCGCACCTGCAGGGCTGACAGGGGGCCCCACTTGCCCAGTGCCCACTCCTGTGCGATCTGCACTAGTCCCCATCTGGCTTCGAACACGTTCCACGCTCTTGACCAGCAGAGCGAAGCTGTCTGTCTGTCTGTCCTACCGAATTAATTGCAATTGCAGCAATTCGAGGACAGGTGGACGAGCAACACCACCAAGCTTGGGAGTCTTTCTTTTTGCACACCACACCACCCACCAGCTCAGCCAATACTCTACAATTCATTCCAATCTCTTCACGAAATCGCAGCTGTCTCTCTGAGCCGCGCCCAACAGCACATGGATTCATCATTACATGAGGTCTGGCAGGCCGCGTCTGGCAGGCCATTTGTCCCCACCGTTGGAAAGGACAGCCAATTCTTCGTTGGCTTCACCCTGCTGCTTCTCGCCCTGGGCTTGACTGGTGCTTTCGCCCTCAGTGCGTTTCCCTCTATACTACCTACTCTCCAGTTGGATGTCCCGCTCAACAGGGCTCCCCAAGCTGACACAATAGCTAGACCGAAGCTTCGCGACTCTGCCTCTCCTCGGCCTCCCAGCTTCGTTGGCCCTCGCGTATGTTCCCACCTCTCCGCGTCCGTTTGTGCAGTTCCCCCCTCTCTAACAAACCATGACTTGCAGGTTCGGTGTGGTTTACATGTTTTGTGCGGTCGGAGTTTACGTCTAAAAAAGATACCCCTGAGAAAGAAACATCTCGACCCCGAATCTGTACCATAGAAAAAAGACCTGCCAAAAAAAAAAGAACCCAATCGAATTTTCAAGTCCTGATCAACCCCTCATTTTGAAAAGAAAAAAGAGAGCTGAAGCATCCCATCCGGTTTTACATCATAAGCATATCTATCGTATCATCAAAATGGAGTCGTCCAGCCCCGATCCCATTCCGCCTCCACCGCTCTTACGAGCGGTTTGCAGTTCCACCAAACCGTTGTATCAACTGCTCAAGTCAATCGGCTTCACAAACAAGATATATGTGGAGATTACCGAGAGCGGGCTTCGATTTGCGGCCGACCACGCCCGCGTGATGCAAGGTAAGGATTTGATACTAGTGCTCTGCCGACAGAACCATAATGTTGATATTTGGCAATAAACAGGGGTTTCCCATTGGAACAAGAGCCTCTTTACGAATTACACGACCAACTTGCCCAAATCTGAGTCCAATGGCAACGATGGTGATGACGATGAGGCAGAGGATCCTCCCCCACCGAACTTCCAGATCTCGCTCCCAGCCTTGTTGGAAACCTTACAAATCTTCGGCGCCGCTGACGCAGCAGCCCGGCAGGCGAAGAATGATGCCGACCCGTACCGCAGCAATCTGAGGAACTACCGTCCTGACGCATTCAGTAACCAGACGCTCGGTATGACGGGGACATGCTCCATATCATACCTAGCAGAGGGCGAACCGTTCAGCATTGTGCTTGAGGAGTCTGGCGTCAAGACTACCTGTAACCTGACGACGTACATGCCAGAGTCAACCGACGATATCCCCTTTGATCTCGAGGACTTGTCGTTCAAGATCATTACGCAGTCGCGCTGGCTACTGGATGCGCTAGCTGAGATCTCGCCCACCGCACCGGAAAAGCTCACTATCACCGTCTCACGTACGAAGCCTTACCTCAAGTTGGCGAGCGCTGGTGCCGCCGCCCTTGGCTCGTCGAGCATCGACTTTACCAAAGGCCGCGACCTTCTCGAGACGTTTAATGTGCACAAGCGCTGGTCCCAGACGTTCAACTTTGAGACCATCAAGTCAACCACCGAAGCGATGCGTATTGCCAGCAAGGTCAGCATCCGCGGTGATGGCCAGGGTGTCCTTAGCATGCAGTTTATGGTGGAAGTGGAGGGCGCTGGTCTCAGTTTCTTAGATTTTAGATTTGTTCCATACTCTGTTCGGGAGGGTGATGACGATGACGACGCCGAAGCCGACGCGGACGAAAATGGAAACGCCAACGATGAGACTGGAGACGGGCATAATGTTTGATTTGGGTAGCCCACAACATGTCCTTTTGTTTCTCTCCGTTATGCAGTGCGAGCTCAGAAGAAAACAAGTGACGCATGAGAAGCGAACAAACGATCGACTCTTGTGGGGAAGAGATCTACGATTCTCGTGATAATGAGCGCCTGTATCATTCCTACTTGCGTATTTTGATCACCCCGACCCGACCCCCCTCCTCAGCCTTGCGTATACACATGTGGTATAAGAGTAGTATCTAGCCGAGGCAGGGCGTTTGAGACACAACAGAGACACAAAAAGCCACCGAGACAACAGTCTCAGAAAGGGGGTTTCGGCGAAATTCACCTGCGTGGCGCTCCGCGGAATGTAATGACGATATAACCGATTCTCGTGCCAAGCACTTATTGCCCTATCCATCCACAAAATGTATATTGGCTTGCTGCAGCAGGATTATGCCTGAAGAGATGGGCAAGGGAGTTCGAGGAGAGGTCAGCACCAAGTGGATTTGACAGGCCAAAAAAGGTACTAGATTTATGAAGCAGAGGGTGTCGTGGGTCACGGTATCATGGGTGCATGATGAAATACCGACCACCAACCACCCACAACACAGCGGAGTTCTCGCGATGAACCAATGATTTGTTACTCATCCAAATCACTCAATCGCCTTGTTAGTTAGAGGGCGGGTTTCTTTTTTGGAATCGAGGCCCAAGGCTTCAGGCATTTCGAGTCCCATCCATCCATCCATCCAAAAAAGCATGATGAACCCTGCATGCAGCCTTACGGTTTATTGACCCTTTCAACCGCTCCAGGGTATTGGGTCGCTGGTCTGTTTGTTGCCCCAGAAAAGCAAAACGGGCTTTCTTACATACTGACACGTGCGGGTACTTTCCGAGCATCTACTCTATACGTCTAAAGAGTCCACGAAGTAAGTGGCAAAACGTGGGCTCTACGATACCAAATACGGAAATGCCGGTTCTGGTTTATTGAAGCCGGACCGCCCTTTTCTTTCTTGGGAGCCCGGGGCCCAGACAGGTCTTCGAGAACGCCACAAAAGACCCAAGGAGCAATCATGGACCGGCGGGGGGGTTCCGACAACATCCACACCACCCAAACACCCATCGAGCTGAAAAGAAAGGAAGAAAAAACATGGCATCTCCCCCACTTCTTCCATGTCCTCGGGACGTATCAAGACCCCAAAGGCCGATGAGGTGCAGCAGGTAGGCACATATGGGGTTTTTTTCTCTCTCACTTTCCTAGGCTGACGAACGGACGAACGAGGCTTCTCGAACCTCGCTTACGGTACCCAATGCAAGAAGAGGACAAAATCAACTCGTTGGTTGCTTGCCGGATTGCGGATGCTGCATTTCTCGGCCCCCGCTCTCTCTTTCTTTTTGTCTGGTCTTACTTGTCCCTTGGCTTGGCAAGTTGGCTCTGTCTGTGAGACACGCAGTTAGGGATGTTCGATGCCGATCTGGGCCCCAACCGCGCCAAATGTGCCGGAGCTGGCCGCAATCTTCATGAGAGACGAGGCTCTGGTCACTACCTGCCGGATTGGTTGTCAGTCGTTGTGTACTCGGCTCTATCCCGCCCACGGCAGCTCCACATGCCGTGTATGTGAGTAACGTCTGGTGTGAGGCGTGGGCCGGAGAGATGGTGGTGTGGTGTGTTGTCTCTCCGCCGGCTCGCCCGCGTCCGCGTGCGTGTCTCGTCTACGTGATTCGAACCAAGACTGTTCCCGTGGGTCTTCTGGCTCCTCTGGCCAGAAAAGAGGTTTCTATCCCTACCTCTCTGACGTTTATATACATACCATGAGCTTTCTTCGGCAACTGGCATGGACATTCATTCCCTCTCCCCACCCTCCTTCGACTTTGCAGTGATAAACCTGAATCTACCCTTCTTCGGCTGTATCTGCTTTCTTCTTCAAGAAATTGAGTCTTTATTAAACCCCTTGTTTCTTGGTATAGAGGAGTTAGTTGGTGGGGTATTATTATGTTGATATTTCCGATCCTAGGATCGAATCCGGGAATACTCACACTTCCTTGGCCGGCTAGTCCGTGAGACAGCCGACTTCATCAGACAGGTCCCGTCTGCCATCCTAGAACCAAAGCCTGACCGGCCGCGTTCTCAACAACTCGCCGATTCACACGTTTCCGATCACGCCAGTCAACTTGTTATTTCCCTTCGACACCTTGTCGAAGGAAAAAAAAACGAAGGAAAATGTCGCGAGACAGACACCGCGACATGGAGAAACAAGGAACCGAAGAACAAGAGCGAGAAGAAGCAAAGGGGACCTGTTCGCCACTGGGACTGATCAAGTCGTCCTTTGAATCGATATCGCGGTGCTGCTGGCTCTCGTCACGGCCAGACGAAGACTCGACAATACCAGTGCCAGCGCCAGCGTCAGCTTTAAACTCGTCTCCCCCCGAAAAGAAATACGTCCATGTGCCAACACATGCTGCGTCGTCCTTCCTCAAGACAACCACGACAAGGAGCATAAAGAAAGCGAACGAGATCCTATGAGACCTTCGGGAGCCCAGGCGGGGGTGGGCGTTGGGAGACGAAGAAAGAACAAACCGCATGACACAGACATACATAAGAGGGCAGGCCGGATTTGCAGGCTGCCGGAGCGGTACATTTTTTCGGGCCCGCGAGATCGATGCTGAAACTGCACACAAGGTCCCGGCCGACGGCCGACCGTGAACTATATCAGACAAACCTGGAAACGGCGCGGTTTCACAGCCGCAGCTGGAGTGAGGCTGAAGTCAGTTCCAGAAAAGGTCTCCGAGGGCCCCGGCCGACAGAGGAGGTGGGGGAGTTTTTTGTTTCATGAATATAGAGTTTCTGGCACATTGTTTCGGCGGCGGCGGCGGCGGCGGCGTGATTATTCGGGAAGGTAACGGGGGGAAGGACCGGGGCGGTCCCGGTCTGCTGGAATCGATCGCTATTCTTAGCAACCTACCTACCTGTGTTCACTTAGGTATGTGTGTGGTCAGCAGCAGCAGCAGCAGCAGCAGCAGCAGCAGCAGCAACCGACGGATACACGGGAATGCGGCGGATATGTTGGCCTGCGTTGCAGCGTTGCGGCTAAGACGTGCTTGTGCCGCGTGGATTATGTGGAGGCGAGGTGAAGGAAGGTGAGGGGAAAGGTTCAGGTTGGCTGCGACCTCGACCTTTACCATTGATACCGAAGCAGAGGGCATGTCTCTGATAAGAGGCCAACTGAGAAGTGGCCCTCAGAGTCTGTCTCAATCCAACCTCGCCCAGGTTTAAGATAGATGATGTCCACAACCACCAAAGACAGATACATGGCAGACTCGCACCCAACTCCTTCCCGCCGGATATTTCTGGCTCGGAAGGCTTCTAGAGTCTTTGGACTGAGAGCACTTAATCAATCTGAGTATTATTCAGACGACGAAGCGCCAAGTCACTGAGTGAAACACGTTGCGCCATCGGTGTGCCTCGATAGGATCTAGTCAGAACCCAAAACGGTGAACATCTTGGAGGGCGAGAATCTGGGGCATACCTACCCACCGGGGTCGAGCAGTTGTTCTGGCAGATGAGTGGTCCTCAACCCCAAGTGTGGCGGTTTTGTCCATTACACTGATGGTAGTCAAGCATCAAGGGAGTCAAACATTAATGTCAGACTGAACTGACTAGCTAAAATTTGAAGATCCTTCGTTTAATTGGGTATGGACTAGACAATTCGGGCACTCTTGGGCTATGAGTAGAGATGCTGAGAGTCCCTACCTAATTCAGAATCAAAGTCCAACGGGTTTGGACATCCGGGTTGTGATCCGACCAGGCCCAACGCCAGGCGACAAGATCTACCTACAATAACGGAGGTCGTTATAGGAAGGTGGGATAGACGCAACAGTCAGCAGCACAGCCCAGCCTGCGCAGCGTCATTTGAAGAGCCAAGAAAGCCAAGATCCCTAAAACTTGCCGTTTCTGTGAAGGATGAATCTCACACAAGCAGGAGCCAGGAAGCGAGCGGCGGACTAACTAACCAGTAGGGGACTATTGCCGGCATCGGGAGAGCCAGCGATGAGTGCGCAACTGGTAGACAGAAAGTAGGAAGCGTTCGCATCTCAGGATCAGGAGTCTGAAGTCCATGTTCTCCCCACTGCCACAAGCAGTCAATGCCACGGCCAATGCCAATGCCAATTGTCAATGGATGACCAGCCACCATTCTCGGTCGCACAGAGAGAGAGAGACAGTCTCCTTGAGAGCC
Source organism: Lasiosphaeriaceae sp. G1095 (assembly GCA_027569635.1). Classification (NCBI taxonomy): domain Eukaryota; kingdom Fungi; phylum Ascomycota; class Sordariomycetes; order Sordariales; family Lasiosphaeriaceae; species Lasiosphaeriaceae sp. G1095. The sequence continues at coordinate 73,836 of JAPDFK010000111.1, forward strand.
TAGAGAGCCTAGAGGTCATTCCCTCGGACCAACTCCACTCGACACTGCGGATCGGTCCACCTCCCTGCTTGCCTGCTTAGGGGGCTCAAGACTCGGGACTGGAGCAGTGGAACTGGACTCCTGGAGGCAGGTGGAGTGGTACCTTGGCGGGTGCTGGGGTGGCGAAGCTTCCGAGACTGGGCTTGAATTGGAATCGATTCGTTGTGGTTGGCCAGGGCGACATGCACAGGAGCGGCAGTTCCCATCGTGATGGTGGGCTGACAATCAAAAAGCAAGCGCTGTTTTCCACGCGCGATTGCAGCCAGCAGGCTCGAATTCTGGCTGCCTGGGGCTGGCCTGGACGGGCAGACTCTGATCATCGATCAATCTGTGACCTATTTGTGTAGCCTGACAAACCTACTCAACTACTCTAGGTAAGGTACCTAGGTAGATATTCATTCAATTGCCCATTGTTCTGAGCAAACAAAAGTTGATAACCTATGTATAACTAGGTGATAACACTAATAACACGGAACTTGTTTGGCTGTTGGCGCTTCGGCGCTTCATTCGGTTGATTGAATGCTTTTTTGGTCGTTAGTGTTGATCTAGTATAGCTCGGGTGAAGAGCAAGTCGTGGGGGCTTTGGTCATTTTCGACACAAGCGCGGTGTGTTGAAATTGTCACAAAGATTGTATGCGGTTCCTAACAATTTCACTCAGTGTCTGTCTGGCAGCAGCATGCAGGTCCTTGCAGGGCAGTCTCTAATTTAGGCACAGTGGCGAACAGCATGCTCAGAGCCCCACACGATTTCCTCAAATCACAAGTGATCGGTCACTCCTTCCACGTGAGGGCAGGGATGGCGGGGATCAACAGTTGGTTCGTCAGCGCTCCCGCCGCGCTCCCGCAGTCGTGCTGAATAACCCTCCCCGCTCGCTGTGCGAGGTGCAAACCCTCCGGCCCAAGCCTTGAACTCGACAGGGCAAGAGGTCCCAGGCCGGATTGCATCATCCAGCAGGTCCCCCGCGGCAGCCGAGCCTGAACAAAAACACCCTGTGTGCTATAGTTAAGCTCACCTTCAAAAATATCACACTGATCACTCACTCGCTCGCTGCCTTGAGACTTGAATATCAATCCTTATTTTTTTGCACTTCTACAAACAAACAATTGCAGGTTCAGATCCGAACTGAGAGTCGAGGCAGAGTCTTGTAACCTTTAGGTTAATTTGGACGAGTGGCTGCCAGGTTGCCAGTTGCCAGGCAAGCCAGGTTGTCTGCCTCGCGGTAAAAGGTAAAGCAATCCCCGCTGGCTTTGCTGCTGGAAGCTACCGGTACGCGGTACGCGATGCCTGGATAGGAAGCCGAAGGTCACCTCATCCTCATCCTCGTCCACACTGGAAACTTCAAAGTCAGCACTTGTCAATGTCCGCAGACAGGTGACAGGAAACCCAGAAGTGCTCGATAAGTGATGGCTGCGTCAGAGACGTCCCAAACCGGTTAGAGTCTGGACATGACATAATATCTGTCGTTGGGCGCGTCTAACTGCCCGCCAGAAACGGAGAAACGCCATGGTTACGCTCCGTGCTGGATCGCCCGGATCGAGGCCTGTCAGCACGTTCAGACTTGCTTGAGGCCCGCTAAAAGTCTCTGCAGTCTTGTTCTGAAGTTCAAAACTTCAGGTATGACAGGCATCAACTCCAGTGTTCCCGTCGCGCCCGTTGGATCCGTCGTTGGTTGGATCGGCTCAGCAGCTGCCCTACCTTTCCCTGCCCTCCCTATACAGTGTGTCCCGAGTCGGCTGCCGCCCTGTGAGCCACCACGCAACCAAAGGTTCTCCTCGGTCGGCAGCGCGCGATCAGCAAGGGTCGGGTGCCTGTCTCTGGCCCAAGTTGCCCAAGCCCACCCTGTTACTGTGCCCTGTCCATGCTTGATCATGAGGTGCCTCTTGCCCTCCTCTAAACGACCTGAGCTCACTGAGGTGCCGTCGAGCCCCCGCCACACCGAACCAACACTTGTCTCCCAGATAATGTGCAAATTGCCTGTTTCTACACTTATCTCACCAACAACTGGTACATATAGCATGGATGACGGATGATGGCCTGCCACAGCACAGCACAGCAAGGCGACCAAATCCAACACCAGTTTGATTTTGTTCCGGATATACCGGCTCGAAACTTAGTATATATCGCGGCCGGAGGCGGACGTGCATGACCAACGAGAGGACCACCATCAGACTTCCCTGGCGCCTAGGTACTGGTTTACTATGTGTGGAATAAGGGTATGAGCGGTTCTCAGCTGCCCTGGAATGCCTGGACCGGGCCCGATGAGCTCGTCCCCGTCCCGCCGCCCTCCAGGTCACCATACATCTGGCATTAGCCCCGCTGTCCTCTCACCAGTAGCAAATACTAGCTCCTCTCATTGTCAAACCTGGGGCGTTGATGGTTGCGACCCACAGCCAGCTTCGGACCATTCATTTGACAATGGCTCACGAGTTGATTGAGGAATGCAATTCTCTGGAGCCTGCAAACCCTGACTTGGGCGAACCAGGGCAAATACATAGTAAGCAATAGCGTAATCCTGGTCCGAGAGACAGCTTGTCCCACCTCGCACGAGAATGCGAGTTGCGAAATGAGAGACACCAGTTTGATGAATCTTTCCGTTCTTACTGCAGGTCGCTGTCGGTTTTGTAATGCATCGTCGGGCTGAGCGAAGGAAAGCGATGCCTACACTACACTACGTACCCTCACCAGCACGGCACCCGTCAGCCTCCCCAGCGCAGCAGCTTGTCCATCGCCTGGGCATTGTGTCGGCCCCCTTCCCGTGTATCTGTCTCTCTCCGGTCTCTTGATGGGAGACACAGAGGGCAACAGCGGGCAAACAGCACAGTGCTCATATCTATTCGTGCCTTTTTTTCTGTGCTGCTAGGCTGTGTTGGTGTGAGTGGTATTGGGGTCCGGTACCTATCTACTTTCAGCTACACCCTGGGCAGCGGGCACCACTCAGAAGCGTTCAAGGAGCAACCCGCGATGGGACTGGCCAATGGCGGTAGACCAGGAGCATCCCAACGTCGATGCCGGACCGGGGCTCGAGTGACCAGGGGAGAGCAGGGGTGGGAGAGTCTGTGAGAGAGCCTTTTTTGACACTCGCTTCGAGTCTGTCTGAATTCGAACACCCGCCCCCAGCCAACCAGGCCCCCCTTGTGCATGATGTGCACGGTGGAGGACGAGTGATGTGCTCAGCGCCACACTGGGCGCAAGTTCCCTCCACTATACTTGTCGCTGGGCGGGTTCCTTCCAAACGGGACCGACTCGAGTCTCGCAGTCGAGGCAGCGGGGGGCCAGTCCACCACAATCTACACTACCTGGAGCTACGCCGCGTACTGGTGTACTCGAGGTAGGCACATACTCGAGTGACATCCCGTGCCCACCGGCGGCGCCCTGTTTAATACAGCTTTCATACCCTCTTCCTGCGCCCCCGGCCTTATCCTCCAGGCGCCTCCCCGGGTCTCGTTTCTCCTGTCCCCCTCCTCACCGTTTTGCTGGCCACGCCATCAAGACAAGACAAGAAGAAAGCGGCTTGTGTTTTGCTTTAGCATAGTGTGCGACTTGGACTGGGCCTTCTCATATATGCAGGCGATGTGCTTCCCAGCGTCTATCGCTTCGCTCTCCTTCTCCTCCTAGTCTCGCCGCTCCGCAAGTGTGCAGGATCCCCGGACCGCAAGATGTTGTCCCGGCCAACCTTCAACATTCGGAGACTTATCCCCCACCACCAGAGACGACCGAGCGATGTCGAATTCGACGAAGACGCTTCATTTTTCATCCACGACGACCTGGACAGCCTGAAGGCTGCCAACAGAATCAAATCATGGAGACCGCCAATGGGATTTAGGAAGGGCTCCAAGCCTGTGATCGATATCAGGAAGGCCGAGGATATCCACCGCATTGTCTCCATACCGGCCCTCCCCGACACACCTCACTCATCAACCAGTTCTTTGTGCAGCTGCGAACATGGCACTGACCATGTCGGCCATGTAAGCCCGCGGTCCTCACCTCCCCGGCGACCCGGCAACAACAGAAGCCCGCAAAGGAGCCCCCTTCTTTGTCCTGAACAGCTAGAGCACCCGCAGCAGCGTGGCAGAGGGAGGAGCCCCGTGTCACCGAGGACATTCCACCACAACGCTCCCCTATCACCACCAGCCACTCCGTCCCCGGTCCCCCGCCAAGGGGAATTCCCCTCGGAGCCCACGACGGCGGATCTCCCCGCCCCCGACTCGCCAACTCCGGAGACTAACCATGAGCAAGGGGCAGCCCCCGAGCAGGCAACCGAAAGCCAGATGACAACCACGACCATGACCAGGAAACGGGGGTCGAGGGTGTACTCGGAAGATGTCCAGCAGCTCATCCGGGAAACAGACGAAGCGTTCAAGCTTTCAGACTCTTTCTCCGATGCCAGACTCCCGTCACCAGTGCTCGCAACGTTCCCACAGCTGGCAGCTCCAAGTGCGCCAGTTCGCAGGAAGTCGCAAAGAAGTAGCCAATCATCAATCAAGTCCCCAACAAAGGCGCCCTTGAAGACTCAGACGCCAGTATTGGCAACCCCAGCCCGACTAGCGTCAGCCTCAAGGACAAAGAGGACAAAGTCAAAAAAGTCCCGTAGAAGGCCGCCACGTGCACCCGCAAGGCAATCTGCAATGTGGACGCTGACCGAGAGCGCCAAGGATTTGTTCACCATCCGCATCTTCCATCGTCTTGAAGCCGATGAGATGCTTCCCGAGAGCGAGCTGCGCCAGATCAGGATGAGCAGGGCATGTCAGGCTCAATGGGGGAAACCCACTGGAGGCGACGAGGCGGCGGCCGACAAGACGAACTCAACTCCCACGCCGATTGAACCGCCAGCTCATGTCGAGGACTCGTCTAACCCGCTAGATACCATCACAGGTGCACCACCAATAATAGAACGGGCTGAGACGCCCGTCTCCAAACAAGGAGAGCTGATTGAGCGAGAAGCCTCGATAACGCCTAGGCCCGAACAACACCAGCAACAACAACAACAACAACGACGAACACCAACACCCACACCAACACAGGAGCAAGACCGGGAACAGCAGGAAACAATGCAGCAGGAAACAATGCCGCAGGAAAGAAAGGACCAATTACCACAGCAGGGGCAGCAGCAGGAACAACAACAAGAACAACAAAACCCCCCATCCAATGCTGAGGACAAGGAGGACGAGGCAGCATCCTTGCCCATAATGATGATAATGGAGGAAAAGACTATAGTGGTAAAGGCCAAGAGCACACCCTCGACTACACCTCCAGTCAAAAATATGCACCGTCGCCTTCCGAGCAGGCAGCTACCGCCGCTTCCCACCATCCCCGAGATCATTGCCACAGGGCCTGACAATGCAGTGCTTTCGCCCACGTCGGCTCCGCCGCCGATTGGATCTACCACCAAGATCAACAAGGACGACTACGTCTTCCTCCCCACCACACCCTTCACCTTCACCATACCCACATTCCGCCACGGACCCGTCCGCCTCGCCAAGGCCGACCTACCCATTGGCAAGCTGGCTGCTGCTGTTGATGACACGCTCGACTGGACCGCCTTCCAGATGGCCATCCTCGGCGGAGCTGGCGATTTCTTCAGCGAGCCGACCGATTACTCGCGGCCTTCCGAGGCCGAGCTGGACGAGCGCGATGAGCTCGTGACATGGTTCAGTGGCTTCGGCTTCCAATCATCCGGCAGCCTTCAAGTTTCTGGCGTCACCGAGGCCCGGACGCCAGCCTTGTCACCACACACAGGCAAGGCAGACTCGCCCTCGTCCACGCCCAACGGCAGCCCGCGTAGCCTGCCGAGAGGCGGCCGCAGTCCCGGCATGATGATGCGGAGGGTCGATCCTCCTCCTAGCGCCAGCGACAACCCCGACCACGAAGGACACTTGCCCGCCGAACGCCTCGGCAATTCCATCGCCAGCCGCTTTTCCATTGGCCAAGAACATCGCCGCGGAGTTCTTAGCGGGGACAGTTTCGACACTGTAGCCGCCGGTGTTGGCAGTGGTGTGTGGGGTGGCCGCCTTCAGAGCCGTCGCCACGTTGGGCTGGCCATCGACTCGACACGCCGCCCCAGCGTCGATAGCGTCCAGAGCTTACCACAGAGCCCGATGCTCGACCTCGTCGTCAGCAAAGATGTGGAGGGCAACGAGTACGTTGTCCCCATGGGTTTCAATCTCGGCCATGACCTCGGCGACTTCCTCAAGTGGGAGGCCGAGAACGTCTATGCGACTGGCTACTATGGGTCTGACGAGGCTTAATTATATCCATGTTTTTTTGGATCAACGCCCGGTTATCTCTAGCCGTTACACCTTTTTTGCAGCTACCTGCTTTCTACCAGCATTGTCTAGCCTTTTATTTCTCTTTCTTTCTTTCGTTTTCTTTTAGATGATTATGCTTTTGGGAGAGAGCGACTGCTACTTTTTGCGAGGCGTTCAAATAGGGAGGTCCGCCCTTACCACAGGGCCTTTTTTTTTCTTTCTTTTTTTTCTTCTTTTTTTTTCTTTACGGGTTGGTCGGTTTCCCCATTGGAAAATGGGATGATATTAAGGGCAAGGAACGGAAATCAAGGGCAAAGGCGGGTAGGCATTTGATACCAGACCATTCCATTACAAGTATTTCGTTTTACCATTCCGGTTTTTTTTATTCCCCTTTTTATACCATTCATTCTTACCGAAACCACCAAACAACTACACCAGAGCAAAAGGCACACATGAACACCCGAATAGGGATAGCGGGTTGTATCCAAGCCTTGGACTGGATGAGTAGCTATATATTATATATATATCAAAGTCAAAATACAAAGTATATACTATTATTACAATCCAGGGTTCACATTTCTTTGAAGTTGCAGTTCAGTTCAATGCTGGGATACCAACAATTTCTTGTTTGTACCTGCGTAGAGACAAACACGCCGATGTTCACATAAGAATGGGTCCGGGCGTGTCTTGATCCAAGCCTCCTAGACGGATTGACAAATCATGGTATTGTCTGTTTCCCTTGAAATCCATCGGTCAGCGGTCCACAGTTTTAACCTTTCCTTTGCATGAACGACGACCTAAGGTAGGTAGGTCCCTTCATGTATGTCATAGTGGATCGCATGAAAGGACTCGATTCGAGAGCTTGAAAGCATGGCATGCAGAAGGATCCATGGCAGATTCAGCCCAGGCCAGGCCGTAAGGCAGGCAAACGAAATCAGGCAGGTCAGCCAGGATCAGCCAGCCCAGCCCAGCCCAAGCCCGTTCCAAAAAAAAAAATTTCCAAAAAAAAAAAAGTGTCCTCCGCGGCTCGCTCAATGTGCGTTTTGTGAATCCTCACTTAGGCATATCTTACAATAGTGGTGGTGGTGGTGGCGGCGGCAATGCTATTTTTTCTGTCAAGGTTCGTTCTCTCTTATTCGTCATCTTGATGGGAAAGGCTGCTACCAACTAGATAATGAATGTTTCTTGTTGCTGCTGGCTGCAGATGCTTATTATCTCTCTCTCTTTTGGTTACAGAGCTTTGTTTGGTTGGCCCGAAAATGAACCCTTCCTCTGTTTCCTGATAAAACTCTCATTCTACTGGCTGGGGAAAAGTTCCAAGGGATCTGTCTGACATGGATTAAGTATTTTTGTATCTGTCTCTCAGCTTTTCTCTCTCTCTCTCTCTCTCTCTCTCTCTCTCTCTCTCTCTCTCTGTCTGTCTCTCTATTCCTTGTTGATCCGCGTCTGCAAGCGCGGGAGGAATTTGAAGGGCGGCACAGTAGCTAAGCTAGGGCGGCTGACTGGCCACAAGGTTTTGAGTTCAGTTTCTTGGGGGATGTGTTGGTTTCATTCGATCTGCTTCTGCTGAAAAAAAAAGCACAGCAGCCCGTGTGGCTCAGCCTTCCGAACCTCTTGGACAACTTTTTTTTTTATAATATACTTATCTTGGAAAAACACAGCCCTCTCTCCCCTTGAGGAAACGCTTGAAGGATAAGGGTCAAATAAAATTCCAGAACTGCTGAGGGGGCTCATCTTTTGGATTCTCATGACCCTTGAATCAAGACAACTTGTTGATAACATAGCTGGCATAGCCGACTTGTTTGGTTTTGAAATCCGAGTGGAATTGGTTCAGATGCTAACAGAGCGGATATGGAGATGAGAGAGGCGCTGAGTCAGTACCTTGGGTGCTGATGCTTTCAATTCATCCGCAAACGTGTGCCCAGTTGTCTTGCAGTTGGGAGTTCTTGAGAAGTCTGTCCACATGCCCATTTCCTCACTTCATATCCAAAGGCGAAACTATATGGACATCCAGATCGCTCCGCCGAGCGGATCGTCGAAGAAGACAGCTGTCATTCGCAGGAACACCACAGCCGCGATTCTTTGGCGAGTGGCAAAGAAACGAAACCACCCAACAAAAGGAAAGAAAAAAAAACATATGATGGTAGGTCGTACCCGGAATCGAACCGGGGTTCCCGGAATCAGAATCCGATGTGATGACCGCTACACTATACAACCGTTGAATGTGCCTGATTGGCTGATGTTGATGGCATCGGAATAGCTGGCTGAGACTTTCCCCACACAAACCGTTGCCAGCAAAAAGTGGAGGAAGGAAAATTGTCAAGTCCACAGCAAAATGGAGCAAAAATGTTTTTGCCGAGGCGCGTTAATTACTCATGAGATATTGGCAGAGAGTTGTGATCATCTCATATTGTCGTCCCTCAGAGGTTTTTTCAATATCTCAGTGTTAATTATTTCTGACTCCTCTCGGAATCTAACCCCATGATAGACTGGTATGCCAGGAAGGCCATCACATTAACAACATGAGGTGCCACCTCATACACACTCGCACACATTATGTGCAGAAAGAGGTTTGTCGACACTCGGGATTGGGGGGTCATGGAACCCCTTGCTCCATAATTTAGCTGTGGAGGAAGAATGAGCTTCCACTTGTTCATTGGCACTGATGAACCGTAGAGTTTATTCGACAAGGACGACTCAAGATTAAGTGGTGCATATTACTTCGATAAATGTACCAGAAACCAGCCTAGGGTTTTCGTTGATGAAACAACAAAGGAGCACAAAGCAATGTGTCCCAGTATCTAGAATTTCCAATGCGTAGGAGCCCACGCCAATGTATGCCAGCTAACTCCACTCCTTTCCGACGAATGAATACAGAACCATCCCTTCTCCTGTATATATTCGCAGCCGAAATCATCCAGTAGATGGTGGTTCGTGGGGACCACGTTGTTGTTCAACTCATTTGTGAACCGGAGCAGAATCTTCAGCTTCTGCCAGGTGCCTTGCGCTACTGTCTGAATCGTCGAGGCTCTCTTCACTCTCATCTCCTCGGGTGGCTTCGTGTTATATTGGGTCGATGCTTTGGCAGGGGGCCTAGAGCCTGACCCTTCGGCGGGTTGCCGCATCGGTTCGATGGAGTTTCGGGGCGGTAAGTTGTGCTGGGGAGATGGGGAACTTCGACCATCAGTCAAGCCCAGACTTCTTGCACCCCGTCTTTGCCTGGATGCCGCGACTGAGACTTCGGCGAGTTCATGCTGGGAAAATAAACAAGTTAGTCGATCTTCAGCAGGTGCAACGATTAGATGATGGATGAACTAACATCACTTAATTTATTTGGCGATTGGAGAAACCACCGGTCACCTTTGCGCTGTTTGTCCATGATTGTTAACATGGGTGCTATCAGTACACCTCAATAAGTAACGTCCGATCACACCTTCAACAGGTATTCCCTTCCGTATTTCTCATTCAAGAACTTTGTCAGTCGTTGTGGGTCGGGGTCGATTACCAGCAATCTCTGCTCGATCCAACCTGAACGTAAACTCATATTACGGGTGGATGCCCATGGGCAAAGACAGCTGACGCAAGTTGATCCGGTATAGGGGGAGTAGTTGGAATAGCGAGGTATGTTTGCTGTTAACGGCTTGGATCAAATGAGGTACCAAAACTGAGGGTTGGCCGAGAAGCTTTGATCGCACTTGTTGGGGAAAAACTTTTCACACAGTTGATGCTTCCACTGAAATGGAGGGTATCACAGGCGATGTGCACGTGGTTCAGCTCGGAGCTCGAAGAGGAGAGTCACGAGAGTGTACTACAAACCTGCTCAAGGAAGATACTCCCATTTCACTAAATACCTAGCCTCCACAACCCCAGGTCGATAGGCCTCCCTTTACGGGCAGTGCTCGGTCACAATACATGACGGGCAAAGTAGTTTTTGTCAAGACAGTAACGGATCTTGCTGTACTTATTCCAGTATCCCTAAAAGCGGTTGCTTTGAAGCCCAATGTGTCTTGATGCGAGATGTAGCTGTTTATTCTATTACCTTTAGAAACAGAGACGTAAATGAGCTAGCGGGTACTTGCAGAAATCAGGGTGGCGCTGTCCCACTTGAATGTACTGTGCTGAAACTATTGCGCGGTTGTTTGCTCGCTCCAGGCCTCTCCTGTCGTTGGAACGACCCAGGAGGCGTACAAAAGGCACCTGGTAGTAATGCCGAACCATCGTACAAGTATACACACACCGAATACCCAGCCCACCTCGCCTCACCCATTCGCCCAGTACAGATCCCAAACACGTCACCAATACCAGAAACCACAGCATGAAGAGATAGGAAATCAGCCAATCCAACATCACTGGCGTAGGCTACACGCAGTGACTTGCGACCTACTGGTTGACCGTCAGTGACACTGTTTCGGGCCAAAAGGGGTGCCATCTATGACGGCACGAGCTGCGAGCTTCCACCGGCACTTAGGAAGCCCTTGCTCTGAGCGAGCCTTGCGGGGGTTGAAGAGTGATTTGGGTTGCTATAAGATGACTTGGCCCGAGGCGGGCCACCGAACTTCGACTTGGTGCTTTCGCAGAACTCTGTACCCAATTTTTGCAAGATTCTTAACCCAGCTATTCGCCATGGACTGGCCAGCCGTTAAGAACCCATTTCTCACGGATGATTATGATGACTTTTTCCATTACAACTGGCATTCGCCTGGCATGAGTAGGCTGTTGCGGAACTGCGTGGGTCCATTACCAAACACCACCCCTCAAATCGAGAGGAAAGACTGACTGATCAAGGGGCACAGGAGCTTGAGGACAGCACCGAGCCTATTATTCTTGATAATGAGGAGAAATGGACAACATGGTTCAGGGTAATTAGTTGTTCCCCCCTTTAGTGATAACACGTGAGGAGATATTTTACTCATCATCCCAAACTTCAACACAAGAGTCCTCTGTTCCAACCTCGGTCTACTGGCGAGAAGAGCTCCGGCTTTCATGTTCTGTGAGTTCTCTTCGTTTTCGACCCAACTGGTTTTTATCCTAACAGTTGTAGCCTGTCTGCCTGCGTCGACCCAGTAAAGGCCGAACCCGAGGCAATCGCTGCCGGGCTCGAATATCTTCCATTCTCTGCCGATAAATGGATAGCTGTTAGGAAGAGATTTCAGCTCCACAACGTAATATACAAGGCAATCGGGCAGAGCAGGTGCTATTCAGCCTACCTTGTCGACAAGACTGGCCCAGAAGTTGTGGAGATGTACACTGCCGCCATGTCGTCGGCCTGGACAGGCAACATCGCGATTTCATCGACCTATTTCAGAGAGTCCAAGCTGACCTTGGCCGTGATCTATGGCTGCAACGACTTCCAGATGGGAAGGGTGCAGGAACTTCTTTATGAGTCGCCCGAGGTCAAGGCACATCCGCTTCTCATGGTGGGCGTGTTTGTAGAGCTCCAGCGAGACAGGTTGGATGGCCTAGTCCGAGATAAAGTGTGTGAGCTTGATAATTTCATGAGTGACTTGATAGTCAACCCTCTGAAGTCTGCAACGGCCAATTATCTGAGATGTGGGGAGGCTCGGAGACTTGAACAGTTGACCTGGGAGGCGAGCTCTCGGTTGAAGGATACGCGATTTGCGGCCAAGCAGCTTGAGGAGGAGGCGAGGGCCACCAAAGGCGAGTTGCAGAAGATAATCCAAGAGATCAGGAGCTCAACAGAGGAGGACTCGCAGCCTGGAGGAACCCCCCCTATTTCTGAGCACCAAGGTGGCGATTTTGCGACAAGTACGAGGAGATTTATAAACAGATTCGAGGAGATCTGTAATGATCTCGACTCTATGGCGGCCAAGTGCCGAATCAGCTATGAGGAGTTGACGTTTACGAGAGAGATAGTAAGTTATTAAACACTGCTAACATGAAGCCTAGAAACAGAATAAAGAGTACTAACCACGTGCTTTGCTAGTTTATGGCGGAGCTTTCGAGACAAGAAGCCGATTACGCAAGAGAAGAAGCCGAACGGGCGCGGGAAATCGGCAGTTTCACCGTTCGTCAGGCGAATATCAGCACCGTCATTGCATTTGTTGCTATGATGTATCTTCCAATGACATCTGTCGCTGTCAGTTATCACACCCCTCCCCCCCCCTCTGCAGGTATCCATCCACCTACCATGCGTAAAGCCTAACTTTTTGTGACAAGACTATATTCGCTATGCCCGTCTTCGACTTTAAGAATCGCTGGCTCGATGAGCGATTTCATGACATGGGCACTAATAGTTCCTCGTCATCCAACAACGGATCAGACCCACCTAGCCCGGTACTTTCTGCATATTTCTGGTGGTATATCATTACCTCTTTTTCCCTCACACTCATAACATATCTTGGGTGGCGCTGGTATACCCAAAAGGTTCCCTTCAATACAGACCGCAGCGACATCAGCGTTGGTGGAAAAGAATTTCCCAGCAGATGGGGTTCGGAGACAGATACGGTGACGCCAGCAAATGGGAGCAATGGCTCCAAGACTTGCTTAATACGGCATGAGGAATGGTGGCGCACTCCTCCTCGAAAGAGGTCGTTGAATCCATGGTCTTGGTTTGGGGGACGCCGTGTGGCTGATAGAAGCAAGGTTTGATAGATAACGCTGTTCTTGCACCCTTTGGCGTCGACAAAGACAGACAGAGGTGTAAACAGAATTTGCTTTTGACATAAATTATCCAGCGACATGTAATATTATTTTGTTCATGTTGCGAATGCAAATTGCCCAAGCATCAACTAACCTGACGTCTGGAGCGGCAGCCCCATCCCGCCATAGGTGACCATTTTTGTGGTCTGATACTCCCCGATTCCATACAGCGAACCTTCCCTACCAAAGCCACTCTCCTTTACACCACCGAAGGGCGAGGCTGGATCCGAGATCAGGCCTGTATTCACACCGACCATGCCGACCTCGAGATGCTCGGCAACGCGGTACACACGGTGCAGGTCTTTCGAGAAGAAATAGCCGGCTAGTCCAACTAGTGTGGCATTGGCCATCTTGACCACCTCGTCCTCGGTGTCAAAGGGGAATAGGCCAGCTACCGGACCAAACGTCTCCTCTGACGCCATGGCCATATCAGCCGTCATGCCCGTAAGGACTGTTGGCTGGAAGAAGTTGGGGCCCAGATCAGGCATCTTGTGGCCGCCAACGACCACCTTGGCGCCCTTCTTCTCGGCATCGCGAACGTGCTGGTCGACCTTGTCGATGGCACGATCGTGGATCAGAGGGCCATGTGTGACTCCCTTATCGAAACCGTTGCCGACTGTGAACTCGCGCACCTTGGCGGCAAACTTTTGGGCGAACTCGTCGTAAATACCGCGCTGCACAAAGATGCGGTTTGCGCAGACGCACGTTTGACCCGAAGACCGGAATTTGGATGCCACGGCGCCTTCTACGGCCAAATCGACGTCAGCATCATTGAACACGATGAAGGGCGCGTTTCCACCAAGCTCGAGCGACAGCTTCTTGAGTGTGCTGGAGCACTGCTTCATGAGAAGTTTGCCCACGGGCGTCGAGCCGGTGAACGACACTTTGCGGACTGTGGGATGTGTCGTGAGCACCTCGCCGACCTCGGGTGTGTTGGCCATGGCTGTGATGAAGTTGACCACACCCTTGGGCACGCCGGCGCGATGGGCCAGCTCGGCCAGGGCAAGCGACGTGTAGGGCGTCTCGCCGGGCGACTTGCACACCACAGTACAGCCGACAGCCAGCGCCGGGCCAATCTTGCGTGTGATCATGGCGGCAGGGAAGTTCCAAGGGGTGATCAGAGCACAGACGCCCACGGGCTCCTTGATGGTCCACACGCGATTCCCGGGCGTTGATGACGGAATGGTGTCGCCATAGATGCGCGGAGCCTCCTCACTAAACCACTCGAAGAAGTTGGCCGCGTACGTGACCTCGCCCTTGGCGTCGGCCAGCGGCTTGCCGTTCTCCCAGGTTACGAGCGTGGCCAGGTCTTCGGCGTTTTCTACCATAAGATCATACCATCTCCTCAGCAGCTTGGACCTCTCTCTCCCTGTCGTCTTCCGGAACGACTCGAAGGCCGCCTCTGCGGCTTCGATGGCGTTCTCCGTATCCTCTTTGGCGAACTCGGGGCATGTGCCGATGAGCTTGCCCGTAGCTGGGTCTGTGGTCAAGGAGTCAGTGCGAGGCTCTGGATTCTGGAATCAGGGAGTGAGGGCGTCAATACCGTTGACCTCAAAGGTTTTGCCCGATTTGGCTTTTATCCATTCACCATTGACGTAGCACACGTCCTGCTTGAAGAGTGAGGGGTCTTTGAGCTGAAATGCGGAGTCAGATCCTGACCCATATCAACTTGAAAGGTAGCAGCAGTCATGGGACACGAGACACGGACCTTGGGAGCCATTGTGGAGGCCAGGCGAGAGCGTGATAATAAGGAGTAAGTGACGGCCGGGAGTGTTGATCTTTGGAACTGAGATTTTGTTGCAGTGCGCGACACGGAGAAGAGAGTCTTTTGTAGGAGTGAAGATGCCATCCTGTCTGTGGGTGGGTTGTGACGGGAGTCGTCGGGTGTGGCCTCTGAGATGGCTATAGCTCCAAGGCCGAGATGGAGCTACGGGAACGCGGAGCACTGGTCAAAGGAGGGGTCTGTCTTATCGTGAGGGGGGTAAATTGTGTTAGTCCCCAAAAGATTGGACAATGTCGTTAAGCCGCTACGCTATTCACCGTAAACAACCTGCAGCTGACATGAAAAAAAATCGGTTTGGCATCGGGATCTGATTGGAACATGGGATGATACCAACGGTACGAAGGAAAGGTAGGCTTTGAGAGCTGTTCCTTGCTGATGACGTCGGGGACTCCAGACTGCCATTGTTCGCCAGGTGGCCACCTGCAGGTAGCATGATCATCAGCCGATGTCCAAGCCTTTGGGTGTGTGGGGAAGGCGTCATGCCACTAGCGGGAGGGCCCGGAGCGCCTAACATCGGCAAAGAACAGGGGGAAGAGGGGGGTCTTGCCTTCACCATCAACTGCATCAGAGTTAGAACTTTAAATGGGCTTTGTATTTTTTATATTTTTTATATATGAAATACACTCATTTCGGCTATACCTGATAAGATGCTGAACTATACTTCCATCGTCTCCCAAATATGCGTGCTAGGTATAGAAAACCTGAATACTTTGTCGCTCTAGAGTCTTTTGACCAACTCAATGACCCCTGATAATTCCATTGCGCCAAGGTGATTTCGAGAGTGTGGGGGACCGTTGGTCTTCTCCTCCTCCGGCGTGCTTGGCAGGTACAAGCATCGCGAAGGTGAGACTCACGTCTGAAAGCACACTGAGTGACGAGAAGTCGAGCACCTTCCTTCACCCCTCAACTCATCCGTAGTCCTGTATATCGCTGTCCGGTTTGCGAACAAAAACAGCTCCCCTAATTAGTGAGTTTGTGGTGGGTGAGTTTCAGGGCGAGGTGTCTGAATGCTTAGGTGAATAACCATTAGCTCTCAACTAACATTGCACAGCAGTGATTCGGGTATTCTTGAGACCACAACATCTGCTCTGTGGCGGGGTACGGGTTGTCGATCATCTCCCCGTCCAGGTTCAGCGACCAGCCATCCATAATTCTCGTGTTGACAACCCCTCCAAAGCCACAGCATGTCTCATTGGGAGCAGAGCTGTTTCCCCGCTGGCCATAGTGAAAGGTCAATACCGATGCGGGTGAAATCCCCTGTCTCTTCGCCGACCGAAGTCTCTACAATTCCGGGTTGTCGATATGGGTCAATTTATGGTTGAGAAGCACGGCAGCGGGAAAATGTTGTATCTTGATTGTCTCCGATGGTCCTTTTTCGTCCCCCTTTTTCTCTTCCTCTTCCTTTGGGCTTGTTTGTTCTTGTGGTTACCCCCTTACCTCATCATCATGAAACTATCCACTTTATTCTCCATTATTGTCAACCAAGTGTTCGTCACAGCTCAATATGCCATTGACGGATCTACGAATAGCAACGAGGTTTTTGACGGCTACGTGAGCTACAGTATTGAGTTTTCCAGCTTCCCCGACTTTGCTGGGAACGTTTCGCACCCAAACACATTTTCGGACACGCTCCTGGGAAACATTGGGGACATGGCTGGCACCAAACCATACATACGGGTAGGAGGTAACACGCAAGACTATGCACTCTACAACGCTTCCCTCCCCTACGCCCTCAACGGCACCTTTGACCTAAGGCGGTCGGCCGACTACCCAACCACCATCTTCATCGGGCCATCCTTCTTCGAGTCATATCAGACCTGGAAAGGCGTCAAATTCTGCCATGGGTTTAACATGGGTCTCGGCGGAAATAGCTCGAGCGGATGGCAGACGCTGCTGGATACAGTCCCCTTGGCCTGTAAGGCTCTTGGCGGAGAAAAACTGTATTTGTGGACGTATGGAAATGAGCCCGATCTCTTCTCGACGTCGTCACAGGGTCCTGTGAGGCTGGCTGGTTGGAACGAAGGCACATATGTGCGCCAATGGCTCAATGGCACGCGAACCATCAAGACTCTCCTCCAAAAGCATTGTCCAGAGATGGCAATCGGAGAAGCGTATGGGTATCTTGCTCCGTCATTTGCAGGCGTTGGAAACCATTTGAAGGCGCCAGCAGCATGGGTAGAGAACCTAAATGCGGACAAAGATATCAAGTTGTTTGCAACACATAAGTGAGTACTGGGGTTTCTCTTATGTTACCTCACACCTTTGCGAATTTTGACTGCCGTTTTTATATGGGATGTAAATTATGCATTCTTGCTGAGATACATGTCCCTCTCGGCCGAATCATTATGTGGGCGATATCCAGCCGGAGAGTAAGACTTGTGCTCAAGTTATTCAAGAGACTCTCCGATGTGTCACTTATGAGAACGGCGAGGCGAGAGTCGAGTTGTCTGACCGCGTCCAGTTACATTAGCGGTGCCACCTCTCCCGGAGTAACACTTCAGGGAACCCTCATGAACCATTCCAACACCAAACGCTCAGTTGACGCTCATATTGTCGAGTACAACAAGATCAAGAGTACCGACCCGTCAGCACCGCCGCTCATCTTTGGGGAGACCAATTCCCTGTATAACCAAGGGCGACCTGGCCTCTCCAACACGTTCGGCGCCGCCTTGTGGGTTGTTGATTTCAACCTTTACTCTGCCAGCGTCGGCTTTAAGAGAGTCCACATGCACATGGGCACGAACTACAGGGTGAGCAAGACTCTGCCTCAGTTATAAAGAAACCCGTGTTTAACGATTCTTAGTACGGCTCCTGGCAACCCATTTCCACTAATATCACCAGCAAGGGCACCAAAGCGCCGTATTATGGTAACATCGCCGTCACGGCCATGATGGGCAACCTGTCTCGGCACCCAGTCACCATCGTCGGGGTCCCGCTGTCCTCATCGTCGGCAGAAGCCGCATACGCCGCCTACATCAACGGCGGCAAGACTCTCGCTCGAATCATGGTGCTTAACATGCAAGGGTATAATACGACGGTCGACGGCGCCGGACTGATACCGCTCACCAACGCCCCAGCCAGGCTGGCGAAAGAGTATCGCTTCAACATCCCCGCTATAGAGAGGAAGAAAACGGTTGGGATACAAAGACTGTTGGCGAATGGCAGTGATGCTATCACGGGAATTACGTGGGACGGATGGAGCTATAACTATGAGCTGGATGAGGGGCGGCCGGTGAGGTTGGAGAATGTCACGGTGGGCGAGACCGCCGTGGTGAGCTGTAATGGGACTGTGGTGGTCAAGGTGCCACACTCGAGCGTGGCCATGTTGGATTTTGTCGACGGCGGTGGCAGCAACGGTGGTCGGTAACCAGGATATAGGGGGCTGATAACAGGGCGTTCTTGAGATGGGGAGGCGGGCGGCGCAGCTCCCAATAGCGTACTTTATTGTTGAGGTCAGGGGGACAACCAGCCAGGATGCTTTATTGAACTCGATAGACAAGGACAACGGCGATTGAATTTTCAAACATAAGCAGAATATACCTACAATGGTATCGAATCCCCCTTTTCACATTGTCCCACATACAGTTGAATCATTCTATTCATTCGATACCAAGTCTCCTCGAGGTTTGCCAAACTTCCCCCTTTTCCTCAACGTTGCCTCTGTTTGGGGCATGGAAGCGCCGCCCCCGCTCATCACTTGCTTGCCTTGCAGGCGCTGGAACGGCCCACTGGTGGTGCCCCTGTCCACCTGCCTGGGACCCGGCAAAGTCAAGGAGCTTTCCCCTGCTGGGCGGTCGCCTGGCCACTTAAACCTTGCCGACACGTCTCGCCTTGCATTTCGTGTTAATGGGTGACGCCGGAACGCGTCTAAGTGCGTGCAGAAAACGCGCTCACGAAAAAAAAAAAGTCAGCCTGGACCCGAGGAAGGAAGCCTGCTGCTGGACCTGCTGAAAGCCGAATTTTTAGTGAGCTGCTTTTAGAAACCGTCCACCTCAACCCACCTTGGCAGGGTATCAAATCAAATCAAAGTGCCCCCATTTCCCCCCGCTGCTACGAGCGTCGGTGTGTTGAACCGCTCACCTACCTACCTACCTACCTTACCTGCCCTTCTAATTTTCCGCATCACAAGCTCCCCCCTTCTTACCTTGTTTGTTCTCTCCCTCTGTGTTTGTGTGTAGCAAGCAAGCAAGTTCACGTGGGCCATTCAGGGATTCATTCCATTCTCTTTTTTCGTGCTCGTGTAAAAAACTGTTCCGGTCGTCAAGATTGCGATCCTCGTTTGTTCGCGCCCTTCGTTCCTGCTTTCACCTCAGCTCCAGAGACGGGTAATTGGCTTTGCTCTTTCACCGTCTCCTCCAAATCACCACCGTCTTTTCACCTCACCCTACTACTTTCTTTTCCTACGGCAGCTTCCCGCGCAACAGAGGACCATGTCTACCCTCAAGCGCAAAGCGGGAACTCAAGCAGGGGCAGACGCCAAGAAGCCCAAGCAGAACGGCAGCATCACGTCCTTCTTTGGCGCGCCCAAGGTGACGCCTGCGGCGGCAGGAGCATCGGCGTCGGCCAGCGGCAGCGGCAGTGTGGGCGCCGATGCTCCAGCTGTCAAGTTCGACAAGGTGAAATGGGTCGCCAGCTTGACCCCGGAACAGCGCAAGCTCCTCCAGCTCGAGATCACCACGCTGCATGACAGCTGGCTGGCCCATCTCAAGGATGAGATCACTACCAAGGAGTTCCTGGAGCTCAAGAAATTCCTGGATCGCGAGACCGCCGCAGGCAAGAAGTGGTTCCCCCCCAAGGAGGACGTCTATAGCTGGTAGGTTTATGAGCGACACTATCTTACACCTCTACCATAACTGCCAGCCCAATCGGGACGGACTAGACTCAGGGTGCATCCACCTTGAGCCTGGGTCTATGCTGGACCCTATTTGGCACTCTTGGGTAGTAATGAACATTGTAAGGCCATTATTACTGACACCTCCCTTCCCCAGGTCCCGACATACCCCCTTCAACACAGTCAAGGTCGTCATTGTAGGCCAAGATCCGTACCACAACGTCAACCAAGCACACGGCCTTGCCTTTTCAGTCCGGGCTCCCACCCCAGCGCCGCCCTCGCTGAAGAACATGTACACATGCTTGAAGAATGACTACCCATCCTTCGTACCCCCGCCCAACAAGGGCGGCCTGCTTACCCCTTGGGCAGACCGTGGCGTGTTGATGCTCAACACGTGCCTGACGGTGCGTGCGCACGAGGCCAACAGCCACTCGAACCGGGGCTGGGAGCGGTTCACGCAGCGTGTGATCGACCTGGTGGCAGCAAAGCGGACGCGGGGCGTGGTTTTCATGGCCTGGGGTACGCCAGCGGGCAAGCGCGTGCAGAAGGTTGACACGAAGCGACATCTTGTGCTCAAGGCGGTTCATCCCAGCCCGCTCAGCGCCATGCGCGGCTACATGACGTGCAAGCACTACAAGCTCGCCAACGAGTGGCTGGCAGAGCGGTATGGGGAGGAGACTGGCCCAATCGACTGGGCGCTGGTAGAGGGCCAGAGTGTGCTGAAGAAGCCGGCGGCCGAGAAGGCGAAGGCGAAGGCGAAGGAGGAGGAGGAAGAGGAAGAGAATGATGATGAGATTGAGGCCGCCTTGGTTGAGGCGGAGCTCCTCCTTGATGACAAGAAGAAGGTTGAGGTCGCGAAGGAGTCAAAGGTGGTGGAGAAGAAAAAGAATGCGGCGGCGACGACAACTATTAAGAAAGGCGCTGTCAAGTCGGCCGAGGGCGACGAGAACGTTGCCCCTGAAGCGGAAGCGGTCGAGGCATGATCCTCTATTCTGCTCACGTGTCCCGCTCATTCTCATGAGAAGAGAGCGAGCGAAAGGCGGGGAGGTGAGCTTTGGATGCACTTGTGCTCCAATGCCTCCACACGATGCCATAGGGGCTGGCGTCGCGCGTGTTTTTTTCCCTTCTGTATCTCACACCGGCAGAGTTGTGGGATTCTACTGCCTGCAAGGCGATATTGGGACGGATTTCGGATATTTATACACGCTCTCATATGGATGGATGTTGGGCGTTTTTTATGGGCTGGGGCGTCTCTTTATTCGTTAAATTGGAAAAAGAAACGAACACCCGTTGTTGGCTTGAGAAATCCGTGGGCTACCTTGTATTGCCTAATGCAAGATACATATACGACCTATGTTCCTCCTCATGCTAGGATGAGATGGGCGGACACGGCCTTTAATGATAGATGCAAAGAATTATATTTCATGTTTCATATAACACTCCCCCAAAGCCTTCTTGTTATATGAGTTTTGCCGCACGTTGATTATAGTTACCTCGTGTCAACATCGACATCTCCGAGACATACATTGCCGGGCCCAATCTATGTCGGCGAGTGGCTAACCATGTATGCATACGGATGCGAGCTGTCCATATGTGGCTCGACGGGTTCGTCCTTGAGCAGACACGGGGTCCACACGACATGTTTTGGAGAATGTCAGTATCCCACGAATAACATTATATGCGTAAGGGTTAGACCGGACACATTTATCGGCAGGGGCCGGCCGGAGGTGGGTGAGATAGATAGATGGTGGAAGCCCGTTGAAATTGCAATGTCTTACACGGACGGATTAGAAGCTCCGGGGAAAAGTCGGTGGCAGCGCCTCCAACCTATAGCGGATAACCCGACAGGTTTTCTTGTTCCGTCCCTGGATGGTGCCGTGATACATAATACCTACCTACCCATCTATCTACTTATTATGCCCCTTCTTTTCTGATTATTTGCTTTTTGGGATATTGAAGCTTGAAAAGGGCCATTTTGGGTGCCCGGCTCAGTCGGGGTTTGCTGCCCAGTTCCAGGCCGACATGTTACGCTGAGTCATGCCATTACCGCATGGCTACAATGGCGCCGAAGGTACTGTACTAGTTCACCGTGATGGGCTATGTGCTGCGTCCGGAGGTCACCGGGACTTTTTCTCGTGAAGTTGTTTTCAGTGTATCCCAAGTTTCAGAAGAAGGGAGACGACCACGTGGGGTGGCGCGAGTATAACAGACACACACATACACACACACACACACACACATACACATACACATACACACATACACATATACACATATACACATATACACACATACACACATACACACACACTCGGGTCTTGACGGACCTGACAATGTCCTGATCGGGCCATCTGTCACAGTTCCAACAATTCTACATGTGCTATCAAGACGGAAGAAAAAGAAATACACGATTTTTGCCAAGCGGAGATCTTGGCTACCAAGAGTGGCCCCTGACCGCGGGTTTCTCAAAGGCTAGACAAGAGGAATCTGGATCAACCGCCTGGTGATCAATCTAGCGTAGGGCTATGGAATCACACTAGAAGGTGCTTAGGTGGTTAAGAACCAGACCTAGTTGGTGTATAAATCCGTAGAGAAATTCAAGATGCGGTGAAGTTGAAGGAGAGTATTAAAGTTGGGCTTTGAGGTTCCGAGACGGGGAAATCGATGTTTTCAGTGGCGGGTGGTGATTGGCCGACGGACGACGATCAAGGGTCTGACAGGGCCAGTTGCGACAACTCCACCCCACCGTTGTCATCCCTCATCATGCCGCATTTTGCATTTTGCGGGAGAAAAAGCCGTGGTGTGAAGGAGAGGCGAGGCGAGGCGAGACAAGACGAGAGGAGAGGCGAGAGGCACGAGTGGCACGGCAAGCTAGACTACCAAACTACCTACGGGATCGTACTCTACTGGGTGCACGGTAGTGGTGCGCCCTGCCTGCATGGAGCGGATATTTGCAAATTGCGGAGAAGTTACCGGTTCAGCGGGCCCTTGACAGCGCACCTGACTCCTGAGGTCAGAAGGATCAGATAGGTATTTGCCGGTAGGTTTGAAAGCGACTACTGTGTAGCAACATGTTGTGCAGCTGTGCTCCAGGTTCTAGTATAGTGTAGTGTAGAGTTAGGCACTCCGGGAATGGAATCAAGAAGCTGAGCTGTGGAGGCAACTTGAAGGAGGGCAACATCGGGGATGGATGCCCAAGATTTTTTTTCTTTTCGAAACACGAATTCGCAGCAAGGGACCCTGGCAGGTTGACTGACAGCTTGCAGGGCAACCCATGCAGGTCCGTCCACATCAATGCGGGCAAGCTCTGGCCGCCCGCTTACTACCGCGACGCGGCGTCGAATGGGATAAGGGGGCTAGCGATGGAAGCGAACTCTGACTGGGTGACAGCTCTCTGGAGTCTGGCTCGGTTGTATGGCTTCTTCCCCAATTCTTCCCCAACTGCAAATGCCGGTTTCCAAGGCGGTCAGTAGCCGCAGGTGTCTCAGGGCAATGCGTTCGTGCCTGGTTGGCTGTGCGAGGGCGAGAAGCACCTCTGGTCCCAAGAGGGAATGGCAGTGCGAATGACAACGCAGACTGCAGACTGGAGGCAGGCAGGCTCATCATCTGTACTCTATACATGTACCTACCTCTACCCACTTTACTCCCCTGGCTGCGTCGGGTTCACCAAGGAAACGCCATGCCAGCTCAGACGAAAACGCAGACTACCTGCTGGTTAAAGTAACGTGCTAACTTGGGCGAACACACCACCAATGGCTGAGCTGGCTTGGCCATGATCGCCGATGCTTGTGCTGACCAGGTTGTGATGGGTTTGGATGGGATGAGTTGGCACCGACCAGATCCATCCATGCATCATGGCCATGCATGTTCACAGCTTGCCTGAGAAAAGATGAATGACGAGAGGTTGGGTTGGGTTGGCAAGACCCCCCACCTCTTTCCTCTCCGCCCTGTACCAGTTGCCCTGGCTATTTGCTCTCACCAACCTCATGGACATACATATCTTCAGGGTCATGGGGAGGGAGGGCGTGCAACGCGAGTCAAGGAGAGAGCGCATGGAAAAGGCTTCGAAAAAGCGAGCTTTTCGTGGGAGTGAGCAGTGAGGCGTTGACTCGTGAAAATCAGCTGCTTTTCTCCATTCCTTCCATTGTTCAACGTTATACACATGTACTCATGGGCGAGTGCGAGTATGCCGGGCCGTGTGTGTGTGTGTGTGTGTGTGCCTTTGAGGTCGGATTCCAATGGCAGTATCCGTAGCGTGGTGGTGTTCTGTCTGTCTGGCAAGTCTGGGTCCTGGGAGCTCAGTCGGGACTGATAGTCTGCGGAAAGCATCGAGGATTTATATCTTATGATCACATCGGGAAAGACCAGATGGAGAGCAATGGGCATCCACTGTGGAGTCATGGAGACATGATGGCTCTGAAACGACGACGGTCCCTGCCGTTCGCCAAAGTCTCAAGTGTCGGTGTCAGGCAGGCTTGTTCCTGCCCAGCCAGCCCAGCCAGAGTCTAAGACGGACTCCCATAGGTGAATCTCAGCCCAAACCACCTCCAAATCCTCCGGGGGGGGTTCCATCTTTCGGCATTGGAGATTGGCCAATGGTCCCGTACCTGTCCTGTACACGTGTAAGTACATGTACATACATGTACATATACTTAGTTCCAGTCAAGCTGCTGCCGAATTTCATACATATGTGCCAGAGATCAACTGAACATCTATCTCTCTAACAACAATCAAGAGCATTGCTTGTTACTGGTTACCTATTCGTTAATAATATCGAGTGGTCCTCTCTTCGCGCCCAGCACAGCCCTTCATTTTAAAAACTTATAGCACCCAAGCCGCGTGCTCACCAATGTGTGCTGCCCCCGAGCAAGCTGCAGCCAAATCGTGTTAGCACCCCTCAACCAAGGCACAGCCACTAGTCCCTATTCGGCTTGGCTACCTATGGCATAAAGTACCCTTTCGCCGTCAGCCCTTCAGAAAGATACAAGAGCTTGAATCAGAGGTGCTCCCGCCAGCTAGAGCAATTTCCTGGGCTGGCTCGACCAGACACCAGACCGCGTGCGATCGCGAGCCCCTGAAGAGCTTCTCGTCGCCCGCCTCGACACATCACGACTTTTTTCTCCCCTTCCATCCCATTTCCCTTCTCTCCCAGCAGCCGATTTGTTCTTTATTTGATACCCTTGACTGCCTTTTCTCCGCCTCGGTGAAACATTCCAACATTTCGCCTTGGCATTCTTCACCCGTTTACCTTGCCAGGAACCTTAAAACGCCGACTTATTCGCCAGCCAGCTGAGAGGCCAATCTGAACATTTGATTTTCTGTCTTTAGGGAGCATTTCATTGTCGCGGCCCGGGGTTTTTTTTCTTCGTTTCGTCTTGGCCGTCGATTTTCTCCCAACGCCAGACCCGCGGGCTATCAACCACAATACTATTTTTCACATTTGTCTCCCAAACTACCCAGACAGTCCTAGACCCCCCCCCCCCGAATGTCTCGAACCGCATTCCAGGCCTGATTCTCAAGACCCCACCAGCACCAGACGACAATGCCGAGTATCTTTTCCCGTTTCAAGGGCAGAGATTCGTCCAAATCCAAGTCCAAGAAATACGGTCTGGATCAGTTGGCAGATCAACTGCCCCCGAAGCCACGATGGGACGATGCCTGGACTCGCAAGACAGTTGAGTCGGAAGAGGTCCAGGAGTTGATCCATCTTTGCACAGAGGAGCTCAAAGCTCGAGGTATGACATCAACCTCGGCCCTGCTGCGCCTACCCTACCCTCCCCTCCCCTCCCTCTGAAATTGGGCCCCCGTGGCGCATTCACTTGTGTGACAAGCCGTCAGCTAACGCCTTTTGCTTGCCAGCCCTCGATCTCCCGTTTCTCCTCCTTCCATTCAGACCTACCTCCGACCCCAGCGCTGTTCGCACCTTTGTGCGACACTTTTTCGACGGCAAGGATGGCGGTCAGCTACTTCGCGGCGAGCCTTTGCATCAGGAGTTGCGCATGACAGAGCCCATGGTACGACCACCTCCATCTCAATCTCTATCTTTTATCTTTTTCTCTCCACGGGGGTCGCGCAATGCAGGTTGGTTTAACATGCTAATCATGGTACCAGGTTATCTCGGGTGTTATCAAGTGGAGCTGGAGTCGAATCCAAGGCGGTGTTGTGGGCTGGGATTCTTACGAGCTCTTCAAGGTGGGCGAGCAAGGTATGACAAGCAATTTGCTGCGGTGCGATGCTGTGGATAGGGGCTGACTTTCTGACCTGCAGACTCGAATATGGCACGGGACTCCTTTAAGACGTTTATCCCCCTGAGCGTGGAGAGCGAGTCCAGAAAGGAAATCATCTTTGATTTCTTCAATCTTCTTGCGGCCGTTGCCGCCCATGGAAAGACAAATGGCTTTGGCGGACGCAAGCTCTCCAGATTGGCCGCGTGGTGGGCCTTTGAGTACAAGGACACAGGAGAAGGCTTTGAGGGTGGCTACAAGTCGTGGGCCAGGTAAGAAAGAGATCGATCGCCTTGTAACTTGTGGGGACCTGCCGGATGTGCAAAGCTAACAGATGATGATTACCTACGTAGCGCGGCGGATGCTACGAGCCATCTCTTCTTCGCGTACCTGCGGTCTATGGCTCCTCAGCACAGCCAGGGCGCCATATCCCTCTTGCCCATGTCACTGCAGAAGCTGCTCCAAGACACGGAATACCCGCCCGAGCGACCGGCCCTCATGCAATCCTCCACCAACAGGGTTTCCATGATTGTTGACACAGTTTCACCCACTCCATTCGCCCTGCTTCGGCGAGCCAACCACTTCCAGTACCGTGACGAAGATAGGGCACTTCGTGAATGGTCCGAGTATGAGGACCCGATTCAGGCCTTGACGGAAGAATGCCGCCGTGTTCTTAGGGCTGTCTCGGCTGCGAACCAGTCCCACGCAGTTTCGAGTTCAAAGCACTCGACGAGCCTTCGCGATGCTTCTTGGTCCCGTTTTGAGGATATCGGCTTCACAAGCGCCCTCGAGGAGGAGGACGACGAAGATGACTCTAGAGTTCCCGCAAGCCGTCGACCTGGTATGCGAACCAATGCAGCATCTGCAATTACGGATCTGGGGCGGCCAACCACTCCTTCATGGGCCGATTTCCTGTCATCTGGCTTTGTCGACGACAAGGCCAATCACCCTTCGAACCATTTGTTGCCTCCGGACAAGGTTCTCCCCCCTATCGACACCAACAGGCAGCGAAGCTCCCAGTCTCACAGGCCTAGACTGGAGTCAGAAAACCATCTCGAGCCAGGTGAGCTAGCTAGTATCGTGCGATTCGACCTCGATGATGCTTTCTGGTGGGTGTGGATGAGCAGTTTGGCGCCCGAGGAGACCCCTGAGAGGAAGGCTGCCTTTGGACGATGTGCCGTTATTGAGACGGTGATTCGCACTGGCCGTTTCCTTGTCATGGAGGAAGTTGTCAAAGGGGCAGCGCCTGATCCTGAAGAAGGCGCGTATATCGCCGAAAAGAAGGGTTTCTTTAGCTGGACTCGCCGAGGCAAGATCAACAGGCGAAAGTCGACTGGTAAAAATGCCCTCGATAGAGGCGAGGGCGGTAACCTGAAGTCGAGTAGCACCCTTGGCTTCAGTAAAACCAGCATTGGGCCCGACCAGCATGCCCGCATCCACTCTGCGGCCATGCAGCTCCAACTTCAAGAGAGACAAAAGTCTCTGCCAGCGCCCCAGGAGCGTCGGGGACGGAACGATTCTGATTATATGAGGGAAAAGACGAACAGCGTTCTCACGCTCCAGCCCAGCATCTTTACCGAAGCATCGCCGGCAGTGAAGTGGGCTAATAAATACGATAAGGACGCTATTCGTGAAGCCTACCTCTTAAATGCGCAAGCCGGCCGGGGCAGTACAGGCGGCGCTGCTACCAATGGCCATCATGATGCCGAGTTGACGGCGAACGGGCACGACCGCCCACCAGAGCTGCCGCCCAAGCCACCCTCGCTTCAGGCGCAGCCATCCCCGCCTGTGATGCCAGCGTCATCTTCGTACGCGCAACGTGTCGAGACACCCGAGCCGTTGCCTCCCCATGTGTCAGAAAAGGCGTTGGAGGCACCCAAAGACATCCACCCTGTCGATAGAGTGTCGGATGCAGCGTATACCACTCCGTTGCCGCCGGCAAAGGAGCCCGAGAGTATGGAGCTCGCACGTGAGAACATGGTCTCTCCGGAGCCTGGTCTCAGCCCAGAGAGCAAGAGGGTTAAGAAGCTTCACAAAGAGATGGGCAAGACGGGTAATACTGGCGGGCTTAGGAAGCTTTTCGGCCGGAATAAGAACAGGCAGTCAAAGCTACCCGAAAACGCTGCCGAGCAGCTCCATTCGATGGCAGCTGCCGACTTCAAGCCGCCTGCCCATATCCCTATCCAGGCCTATCCAGCTGTGCCCAAGAAATCAGCAAAGCAGCAAGAAGAGGCCGTGTTTGCGGCGGCAGCAGCACCTACGGTGGTGGAACCCATCCCTGTTCAAGAGGCAATCCAAGCGCCCATGCCTCCGCCTATCCGTGCTCCCGAGCCCGAACCAACCTATGAGCCGTCGGCGCACCAAGACGTCTCACGCATCAACACGGCCGATGCTTCTCACGCAGAGGAGGAGTTTGCTCGTTTCAACCAGGGCCCGCTCCTTGACCAGCCGGCGTTTATTCCTGATGCCGATGCCGATACCGACGATGAGGCTGTGCCACCCCCTATCGCAAGACACCCTTCTCGGTCTCCACTTCCGTCGCCCCAGTCTGAGCAAGGGCCGGCCGAGCCAGCTCCTGTGCCACAGGCTGCCAAGATCGATCCTCAAGATCGATGGGCCCAGATCCGAAAGAATGCCGCCGAGCGAGCCGCCCAGCGTGCACAAACCGGACAAGCTGACGAGAAGGGTCCGGGAAGTTTGATCAAGACAATAAGCGCCGAAGGCGATGACGACACCAGTGGAGAAGAGAGTAAGTTGAACCACGATGCTTACTGTTTTTGGTGGTATCTCTCCCCTCGACATATTCAAGCTAACATGTCTCGCTCTAGCCATCGAGTCCCGAGTCGCCCGCATCAAGGCCAGAGTTGCCGTCCTGACGGGCGGTACCGAGAGTGCTAGCGGACCAGCGGGCAGCCCATCACCTGTTGTCCGTCGTTAGTTGCGATCAAGTAATTGCATCTGCCCAAGGCCTCGCCGACGCCGCAAATCGCCGCCCAAGAAGTGAGAAAGACGAAGCCACCCGAGACTGCACTACACGGATACCAGACCATTTTTTCCCACCATTTACAAATGTCGGCTCACATTTTATCGTACCCCTTTGCCTTGTTTTCCTGTCCTGAATTTTGTTTGGTTGAAGGAGCAAACTTGCTCCGTCGACCTAGTTAATATACCACCCACTCTTCATTTCACCCTAATCCTGTCTGTCGATGGACGTTCTGCGAGAGATCTGCGGGTTCATTTTTCCCTAGGCACCTTTCACGTTTTTCTTCATTGCTTTCCCCGATGATACCATTAGAGAGAGAGTTTGCGGGGGAAGTTTAGTCAAGCAGGCGATACAAAGCAATGAAATATCTTGACGTCTATATCCGTCAGACGTGTGAATTGTTCTTCCCATACCTTGATTGTCAGTCCTGAGGCTCAACTAGGCATATACCGAAGTACGTCCTTGTCAGAAATGCCAACTGACTTGAGTGCCATTTCTGCACTTTCGCTTATATCCCTTACCCTAGGTAGGTAGCTTCCATTTGAAGGCCGCGTATGCTCCTTCTTGTGACGGAGTGGCTCGTAGGCCACCGTTGACGTATATAAGCCACTTCAACTCACAAGTTCGCTGACTTGTGTGATTTGGTATCCTTTTGCTAGGAAGTGGTGCAAAGTGGTTAAGTGGCTCTATTTTGCCCTCGCCGTCACGCTTCCTCACAACCTGTCTTTTCACAATCTGGAGATATCATCAGTCAAGTTTGTGATGGTTCGGGTTCAAGGAAAAGTCACGCCAGCAATGAGACCACATCACCAAAGTGCTGCTGAATATCTTAGAATTACAAGATATCGGATTACATTGTATTGGTACAGCTTAGTAGCAAATGTAAGATCTAGTGAGTAGGTAGACAGATAATAAAGCCTTTGCCTTCAAGGGCTTTATCTTACAAACAATGATGACCAGATGACAAATCTCTGCGCGAAGCCTCCCCTCTACTCTAGGTTGAATTCATTTCTAATCCCACCCCTCGTCCATTAAGTTAGACTTTTCCTAGCCGGTCCCCTCGGGACGGGAAGGAAAGGAGAGAGGAGAGGAGAGGAGAGGAGAAGGAGAAAATAGTTCCTCGAGGAAACGAGGTAAAAGGAGATTTAGCTGTAACAAAGATGATTATGGTGCCCACCCCCCCCCGATCTATCTATCCAGCTTCCAAACTCCTTTCCCCTAAAGATAAAAAAAAAAAAAAGAGAACGCCTAACATGCTACCCCTTTTTTTTTTAAGACAGTCAAAATACCAAATGCAAAGCGATGGAGAGAGGGGTGTTGTGTTGCGTTGTTTTGTTTTGTTTCGGACAACAAGACCTGAGTGAGTGATCATGGCTCACCGTGGTGGCCACGCAGTAACGCCCGCTCATTAACGCCACGGAACGCCCGCTTGCCCACCTCGTAGCTGCTGATCATGATGGCGCAGGCGGGCGCCACTTTCAGGGTGCGAGGAATCCAGCCCCTGAAGAGGCCGGCTATGCCCTCGGTCGAGAAGATGTGCCACAGCAGGCGCGCCATGTTCCGCTCCTCTGGGATTATGGCGGCCTTTTCGGCGGCCGTCATGGCGCCGGAGGCAGCTGTCTCGCGGAAGACCTGGGTGCGCGTCTTGCCGACATCGAACGGCATAGTGGCAATGCTGGCGAAGGTGCCCGATGCCGCACCGGCAATGAAGCTGTCGGTGAAGGTGTCGGTATGGTTCTCTCGGCTTTGCGAGCGGCGCCGAGCTCGACTCCGGACGCGGCTACTACCGCTGCCATCCAAATCATCCAAGGCGCGGCCTCTCGAGCGCTCTCGCGCGTCGGTGAGCTTGCCGCGGATCGTCTCGTACCCCCACCAGTACATGCCTGAGAAGGGCACATCGCGCCACAGCGTAAGAGTTAGCCCACGCCAGAGCGACGTGTAGCCGTGGACGCCGACCATGTGCTTGATGTCGCGGAACGTGTCGGCGAGATGGCTGCCTGTGGACGACGAGGAAGATGCCTGCATGCGGGTGCGGAACAGCTCGATAGGTCCCACCGCGGTACCAGCAATCACACGAGCTACGGCGCCGGCCACCAGCGGCGCATACTCGTCCCGTACCGAGCGCTGGATCGGGCTGCCCTTGCTATACCGCAGCCAGTCGTACCCCGTGTAGTAGATGATGTTGGCGGGCACGGCCATGATCAGGGTCGGCGACAAGCCGCGCCACAACGTCGTGAACCCCTCGTGCCGGGCAATCTTGCGCAGTCCGTCGAGCGTCGAGTTGAACGTCCTCTGCTGTGTCTGCTCCACTGCGCATTCTACACCACCCCCGCCGCTGTTCATGAGATTGGATCCAATCCCGCCGCCGCCACCGATCCGTGGCCCGGCAATGCACACCTCCGAGGTATTATTCATGAAGAAGACTTCCCGGCAGCATGCCGTCACGCCCAGGTTCGACGGCCGGAAGGCGTTCGGTGTCGACACGGCAAGCCTTTGGAAGTTGGCCGGCAGAGGAGCAGCGGGCTGCGAAATTCCCTGGGACTGCCATCGTACGCGCACGACGTCAAGAGGTGTGACTGGGAATAAAAGGTTAGATCATGCGCTACGCCCTCCTTCATGGTGGCCTAGCACGGGGGAGGAAGTTGAAGGCTAGAAAGAAAAGAACATACCTAGCAGGCCGGTCAAGAAACTGCCCGAGGTCGCCGAGAGCATCTTTTGGACAGCCGTGATGTCGACGGGGTCAGTCGAGGGGTCGTCATTAGGGTGTGGCAGGGCGCCCTGGAGCGGGAGGGAGGGCGTGGAGTCGTCGTGATGATGATGCTCGTGGTGCTCGCGGTTTAATCTGTCATGGTTTTGGCCGTCCAGAGACTGCGCGCTGCTGCGCCCAAAGGAAGAAGCCATTTGAGTTGCGTATGAAGGTATCGCTCGTGGGTGGACGTGGTGGACGTGGTGTTGGCGTGTTGGATCAGATGTTTCTGTTCCTGATCATTGCTGGCACACAAACACGCGCGCGCATGCTGCTTTTCCGCTGGTCCGTTTGAAAAAAAGAAAGGGACAAGAAACTGTTGCGCTTCCCCCCGCCCTCTCTCCGATGGATTCAGGCCACCACAAACACGTTTCAGTGTTGTAGAGCTAACTGTTTGGAGGGCCGTTGCGCTTTCCAGCGGCAGTGGTTTGTCGTTTTCGTTGTCGTTGTCGTGGAACGTTGTGACAAATTGGCAAACAATAAAAAAGTCATTGACGTTTCGCCGCCGCCGCGTCCCCAGCAAAAAAAAGTTACGTAGGTAGGTACCTAGGTAGGTGGGTAGCGAACCAAGCGAGGGATTCGGAGCGAGGCCGGAGCTTTCCTCAACCGAACCGACAGAACTTTCTCGATCGACGAATTGGGCCCCCCTAACATCAATGTTTTCCGAACACCGTATTTTGCCGATGCTAGGTACATTAGGTAGGTAGGTAGGTACATGCACTCCGTACCTTAGGTAAGAATCTTAAAGCCGAACCGGCGTGATGTCATCCGTGCCCTTGAAGCGCCTTTGAGTTTTGAAAACCCAATCCTTTTTTCAAAGGAAAGTCCAAGCTCCTTCTCTGTCATACCCCGAACCCACTTCTCGCACGTGACAAGATTGATAAGATCGATCCGATAAACAGGATAAAAAGGGGGGGTGGAAGGTGGGTGGAAAAGGGGCTAATAACAGAAGATGACATCAAAACCCCTTTTCCTAATTCCATTCATTTATTCCACTTTTCATATCATCCCCAACTGCCGGCCCTATACTTGGCCCCCAGGTAGTGTTTGTGTTATATCCCTCATCCCGGAAGCTGATCCTTTCCCCAGTCCAGGCCAATCTAATTACTTACCGGTCAGAGGCGAGCCGTCCGTCTGTTCTAACCCCTGAAATCTTTTTCATCATCTCCCTAAAGTAACGCAAAAAACTTCCCCCGCCTTTGACGACGTAAGCTCGTTTATATAGATGCACAAACAGGTTCCAACAACTTTCCACATATCACAGCCTGCAGCCTCAAACGCAAGGGAATCAGGTGGAGAGAGGGTTGGAGAAGGAAATAAGCAGGTATCAATCAAACCCCTCTGCCGGCTTGCCCCTTGATCCTTGACCGTCGAAGTAGCGGAGGAGGCCATGCTCGCTCCCCCGCATTTTGACGACGTAAGCCTCATCTATATCTACACTTCACCAGGGGCTCGTTCCACTGCACGGGAAGAGCTTCTCGAAGGCAGTATTTAGTGCTTGGTTGACTTGGCGTTCTTTGCCGGCTTCCGAGCAGCCGAGTGGTGGGCAGCAGCATAGCATATGCAACCGCAAATGCAAACGCAGCGCCTCCCGACTCAAGCGACTTTGACGCACGCACAAACGGAAAGCAAATAGCGAAATGTATGCATTGAGGGGGTTAGAGAGACAGCGAGTCGGTGAGTAACAGGCTGACAATGACTGCATCCATGTATGCGTGTTGGTATGTTTGTGTATTGTATGTATTGAATATTATTCTCTGGGTAGCTACCGACCAAAGTTACCAAACCCCTCTCTGTTTTTAGCTTTCTGTTCTGCTGGTTGAATTGTGCGTCTGTCTCAGACATCAACACCTGCTTGTACGTGTATGCGATACTAGGGTTCATCTTCCTTCCGTAACCAAAATGTTCGTACACAAATCACTATCTCGTTGATAATTAGAATGAAAACAATAATCATGACGGTGAAATAAAATGTCAAGCTTTTCCAATTTCCGGTATCCGCCATTTTATGCTGCAACAAAGAAAAAGTTGGAGTAAAAAGGACGAAACACAAAACCGAGTTTGATATGCATGGCCGATGCTGTGTGTTGGTTAGATCAAAGAAATATGCAAATATGGGCTGTTGTGATGAAGTTCCTTGCGGAAGCTCAGGAAGCCAGGACGCCAAAACCATAAACAAAACATGACAATTTCAACGCATCCAGCAAATGCACACAAAGAAATCCAACAAATGAAACCACACACACACTCTCTCGTCCTCTTCCCGAAGTAACGATGGATATGCCATCTCATCTGTTTGCAACCACCAGGCCTTGTCTCAGTGCAGCCTCTCCTTCAAGTAAACAACCGCCGCATATCCGGCGCAGCAGCTCGAGCTCATATTGTGTTTGCACCAAGGGCACTTGACCATAGTCACGATGGCGCCCGAGACGCCCCGGTCGTGATCCTCGACAACGGCGTCTGGTCTTGCCATGCACTCGTAGACTTTGGAGGGCATGTCGTGGTAGTACTTGCAGCTGCAGCACTCGACAAACATCTTGGCAATTGGCGCCATGCGCGGTTCCAGGGCAGGTCCAGGTCCTGCAGATGGAGGCCGGACTGAAATACCGGCTTGCAGCTGCATGTGCTTTGGAAGAGCTGACAGAACGGGGGCCCACGTGGCAGACGAAGATGAAGGCGGTGCTGTGGGAGCCGGATCAGATGCCGAGCGCGTAGGCTGCTTAAGAATTGACACAGGCGCTGCTACAACGGGCCGAGCCGCCGTGCCAGACGGAGCCGTCGTGGTTGATGGGAGAGTTGGAACCGAATGCATGCGGGGTTGAACAAAAGGTCTTTGGGTTTGCGGTGCTGAAGACGAAACCTGGGACATGGGAGTTTCAAAAGTCGTCTGCTCTTCCGAAGCGAGGGCTCCTGTTGATTGCGCCTTGGCCGAGTCGGGAAAATCCACAAAGTATGGATTGCTGGCAATCCCTGTGTAGGAAACAGACTCTCCGACAGGTGGCATAGCTTTGGACGACAATAGCGTTGAGCTCGCCGAGCTGGACGTGGAGCTGGAAGTACGAGGAAGTTGATCCCGAGCCGGCTTCAGCTCTTCTGTCCTCTCTTGCTCTTGCGCTCTCCTCGACTTTGCTTGCTGTTTTTTCTTGGGTTTCTCTCGTGTTGCGGCCCCCTCTTCTATGTTTTCGACTCTCTCGGTGTCGTTCTCTCTTGTAGCCGTCTTCAAGCGAACTGCAACAGCCTGGTCACGTTTCCTAGACCGTGGAGGTATTGAGATGGTTTGCTCGGGCTGGGGTGAATCCGTACTCTGCATCGGCTTGCCCGAAGTTGCCACACGAAGATTGGGATCCGACAGCGACTTGGCGAGTCTTGGTGTGCGGCGGGGCCCTGCATGCTGATGTGGCACTTCTGTCTTCTCTTCCGTTTCTGGCCGCTCCAGCCCTATGTTGGGGTTGTCACAGTTGTCAATGTGAGAGACTGAAGTTGTGAATGACTGTGCGTCACACTCGATCTCGAGCGGAAGTGCCGTTCTGCTCCACCGATCCTCATCCGTCATATCCATACTTTCCCGTGCTTCCGAGGTCTCAAGGCGAGGTGTGCTTGACGTGTCAGATCCCTCAGAGCACTCGAAAGACCGATGATGTGTTCTCTCATCATCTAGCACCATGAGAGACTCGACGGTGCCCTTTGTAACCTCTCCGGTTGTCATGGACAGGCCTCTCGATGACTGTGGCCTTGATGTGTTCGGGGTGGTCACCGGCGATGGAAGTGGTGACCCGTCCTCATAAGCAGACGACGAAGATGAACCCTCAGATATGCGGCTCCCGGTTTGGGAGTCTAGTTCGGCAGTCTTGGCTGTAGGAGAAGATGTCGATGGCTGTGACGAAGCAATACGCATCGTCTCAGAGTTATACTCTCCCAATACCCTCGCTGCCTTAGGGAGAGGAGTAGGTGCGGCCACCGATACAGAATCGGCCGTCACCAGAGATGGAGTGTTTGATGTGGTTATGGGAGCGGAAGGTTGCGCACGGGGCCGGACCGGGAAGTAAGGAGCTGCAGCTACAGACGCCCGAGGAGCACTTGAGGATGGCTGATTCCCCTTGGACATGTGCAAGGCCGCCTTCGCAGCATCCTTTAGGCTTCGGCTTTTCTTGCTCTGGTTGCTCAAGATTGAACCGGCAGAGCTGTGGGACGTAGCAGGTCGTTCACGGGTGTCATAACCATCCTGCGGCAAACGAGTTGCACGGGTTATATTCGACTCCGGCACGGATTGTCGCTCTTCAACAGGAGTCTGGCGGGCACTCTCGTGATTCCCGATCGAGCCGAGGGTACTACCAGCGAGTGTTGGGTGTTCAGAGCCCGTGGCTGAATATGAGCGTTCCATAAAGTTGAAATAATCATTCTGCCCACTGACTCCATTGCCGGCAACAGACTCTTCCCTTGATGGGGTTGTCCTAAAGCCAGTGAGTTTCATTGCCACAGCCTTTGCATCTCGTGTCAGGGAAGACCGTCTCTTGGTCTGGGTGTTGCGAGAGCTGCTCCTCGTCGATGAAGAATGGAAACTGCCGGGACCAACCAGCTGCTCATCCACAAACCCAGCCGTAGCATGATCGGCGCTCTGTTCTCTTTGGCGGCGGGCATACCTATCATCTTGTTTGCGGCCCCTCTCCGTGCCTTGGGAAGCTGACAGTGTTTCCGCGTCTCCTTGACTCTTGCTATCCCGTCCTCTGAAAATTCGTGTCGCTCCCTGCAACAAACTGTTGCTCCGGCTGTGGCTGGGAGTTGAGATTTGTCGCAACATGGGGGTTCTTGAAGCCGAAGGCGGGAATGCCTCCCGTGGAGACCTATTCTCTTGCCGCGAGGCAACGGCTGGAGTCGAGTAAGACTTGTGCAGGCCTTGCCGTGAATCAGCGGCACCATCGCCGACTGATGAGTGCGCTGTGAATGAAGGAGAGGGCTGGGCCTCCTGCAACACCAGTTCCCTCTCCCAGTCCGATCTGACGCCACCTGCAAACCGTCTGGTGTCGGAAACAGAGTTGGAGAGAATTTCATCGACAGCAGGCCTGTATTGTCCGTGCTGCAGATTGTCTGTGGAAGCAGCTTTGGCGATATCTTCAGGCGAGTGAGTGAGTTGGCTTTCCAGCAATAGAGCTTTGCTGATGAGCATTGGATCCGACATTGAGCGGTCTGCAAATGACAAGGCGCCAGTCCTAAAGCTGCGGGCATCTGTTGATGGCGGTGGCGACTTGCTCAGTCTCGCAGCAAGCCGTTTCTTGGCTGCCTTGGCCTCTCTCCCGGCCTGCTCCTTCTCCTTCTTTCGTCGCTCTGCCTCCTTTTTCTTTTCCTTTTTCTTCTGTCCATACCCCTCCCAGCTTGGGGAGTGGCAAATCGAAGACTGGTCCGACATGTCTTCGTCCTCTTCGTCGGGTGCGAGAAACTTGACTTGTTTGTGCAAAGGCTCGACAGCGGCTCCTGTTTCTAATTGATGGCTGGTTTGACCTTGACATTCTTGCTCCATTTCGAGCTCAAGTTCAGACTCGCCGGAGACCCCACGCTTGTCGCCACGCGAGAATTGCGGGATGCTGATGGAAAGTGAAGGCAGAGCAATGCTCCGTCGCTGCGCCTTTAGCATCAGGTGGTTTTGCTGCTGAGACAGCGAGTCGGCACGGCGAACTTGAAGAGGAGGGCGGTCCTGGGGGTCATCAACCGTCCGGGGGGAGGCCGGAGGAAACTCTGTGGCACTTTGTAATCGCTCCATCTGTTGGGAAACGAGGCAGCGTTAGACATGCCGCGTTATAAGACATCCGAGCAATCAGGACATGGAGGGGCCAAGTCAGCAAGCAGGCGGCCGAAGGGGGCGTACGTACCTTTTGCTTTTTCTCCAGCTCCAGCATGCGTTGGAAGCTGTTCGTCCGCAGGGCCTCAGCTCGCCTGTCGACATCGGTCATGGCAGACGAAGGCCGAGCCACAATGGCGTGGTGAGAGAATAGGATATCCATGGCGAGGGCGATGGCGACGGCGACGGGAGGATGTAGGAGGTCCCGGCGGAAGGGAGGGTGGAGTTGCACAAGGAAGCCGTCGACAGAGGAGATTCCCGGGACAAGACAAAACAGGCTCAGCCACCTATGTATGTATGCGAGCAGCTAGAAGCCAGCAGCAGCAGCAGCAGCAGCAGCAGCAAGGGTTGCAAGGTGCAATGTAGACCGCACCTCAGGCGAGCGAGCGGGCTGACGGCAACGCGATGGCCGTGCTTCCGTCCTCCACACGACGTAATCAACCTGGAAGGTAGGTAGGCAGGTAAGGAGGCAGGACAGGGCAGGCAGGGTAAGTATCACCCGTGCTGTGCTGGGCTGGGCTGGGACTAGGACTGGGACTGGGACGCAAGTTCTTGGAAGGGGCCGGTGGATCCCCAGGGAGTTAGGATGACCTGTCGAGAGTGAAGGAGGAAATGTTTGAAATTTGGCGCGCGTAGCCGCAGCTTGGGTGAATGCAAGATGTCTGGGGCAACGGGTAAAGTGCCTTGTCTCCAGTCTTCATCCGGTGGCGAGCACGCACTTGCACACTTCCCACTTCCCATCGTATGGGGGACGGCCATGTCCATGTCCAGGTGGGCGTCGAATGCCACGGCTATTACATTAAGTGCCCATAAAAGGTGGGCTGGCATCAGCGGTCGAGATGAAATGGAACTGAGGTCTTTGTGCCAATGCCACCTGCTTGCGTCGCCCCGGCCCACCTGGACGACGGCAGAGCTCTCGAAGCTGGAAGCACATCATCTCCAACCAGCATGGCGGATACACTAGCATCTCACCCCCCAGGTACTCTAATCAACGGCGAGCGGAGCGAGGGACCAAACCGGGGGGCGGACAGATGACATGTTTGGATGGAGCCTAGAAGGAGGCCATTCCGGGTTGGTGGAGGGAAGACATTTGTCAACTTGAAGTGTCTCCTCACCGCCCCTAGCCAGCTTTCGGACACCGGACGAAATAATATGAGGACTTTGGTTTGACGGACACGGGGACCTTGCAGCTGTGGGCTCAGGTGGCCGGTATCTGTGTTCCTATTTTTCTTTTTTCTTCTTTCTCGCTTCGGCGGGGGCGGGTGTCACAAGACGGAAGACGGCGTGTTGCGTTTCGAGGATTGGGATTGGGACCATTGGCATTCGGTGGTCACAAACACTATCGAGACATGTGCGGTGCGGACATGAGAAACATGGGAAGCCGGGAGTGGGCGCGGGAGCAAAAAGATGAGTCGACAAACATTGACACTTTGAAAGGCTGAGGTTGAAATTGAAATTCTCAGTGGTCAAGTGAGACGACTAGGAAATGTTTGCTGAGTGCCCATGCCATGCTTGTTCCGTACAATTCAATACGTAGCGTGCCTTCCGTTCTATCTACCAGGTACCATTCATCTTCAGCGAATTGTGACTTCCCATCACGCACGCAGGGGCCGATTGGGTTTGAGTCTTTGGGTGTCACTCAGGCCAGTGGGTCCACGATCTTCAGCACCAGCAGGCCATCCCGGGACAGGCCAGGGCCCAGAGCCAGCAGCCCTGATGCTGACGAGAGAGAGATCCTTCCTTCCATTCTTCCATTCTGCAACCCCCATCTCCTGACAACAGTCACATCGCCAAACCGGGCATTTATTTACTTGACTTCCCGACTACGTGCTACCCACCGAACGCCGCTTCTGGTCAGCATCGGTCAACAATTTTTTTGTTTAATATCGGGCATCCATCTACACTGTTCTTTGTTTGACAAGGCTTCAGCCGCTCCGCTGTCGCATCCACCCTGTCGATCGCCAGCATGTTAGATGCATCTCGATTCTACACTAATTTGAAGACGCCATCTCGCCATACTTATCCTCCAACACCACCTCCGTCTGCAGTCGCACTTCACAATCTCCCTCGCAACATGGAATTCAACTTCAAAGTCTGGTACGGGCACACAGCACACGGTTTGTGAGCTGCTTTGGTGTCACGACATTGACAAATCGTCCGTCTTTTACCGGCAGAAAATCCTGACAGTAGGCACATCTTTCTCCACGCCACGGTCATGGTGATGGCGCATTTCGGAGCCAAAATCTCCTCTTCCCCGGATGCTGCGGTGGGGACATGGATGAGGATAGAGTTCGTCCCTTGCTCGCCTTCGCCTTAGCTCGAACACCCGTCGCAAGCCTTGCAGCTCCTCCGCAAAGACGAGTGGATCCCCAGATGCCCAGATGGGGGGCGCCATGCAGACACGTGCCCAACGTCTATTATCCCAGGAAACCTTTTCTCCACCACTGCGAGGTCGACGGCATGATACCGATACCACACTGGCAGGTCGACACTTTTTTATTTATTATTTTTTTTCCAAAAAAAAAAATCAGAACACACACACACACACACAGTCTAGTCTCGCAAAGTTCGGGTTGCTTCCCAAAAGATTTTGTTGTTTGTATCCGATGTACTTGGCTGAAGCTTGGCCTCCCTCAAGGTTGCGGACCACCCTCGGCGAATCTGGGCAACTCTGGGCAAACTCTGGGCAAACTCTGGGCAACTCAAAGCTGGCTCAGCCCAGAGGCTTGGTTGAGGCTTGTTCCTGCGATCGATGAAGCCGTCGGATGGCAGCCTGTGCTACCACAGAAGTCTTCCAAAGTCGCTTCTGCCGCCGGCTGTGGGAGCGGTGCGCCTCGCTTGGCTTTCCTGGTCGAACGAGGCCGACGACTTTATCCACTGTCTTTTCCCAGCAAGCGAGGGTAAATTCCCCGCTGCAACCAGTCTCCTGGCCCCCGGAATGGTGAGACCGTCCGCGCAGAAAAAAAAATACATATAGATTGGGCATTACGCGTTCGGCGCTGGGACTCACTCTCTTCCCGCCCCGGGATCTGTCCTCGGCTGGCCGTTTCCTGTTCTTTCACGGCCGTTCGTCTGAGCATGAGGGCCTGCCCTCCCTCCATCATTGGCTCGACTAATACATCGGCCCCGTGGGGAAATACGTCTGATACTATTCCTGGCTCCTGTGCGCAACTTAATTTCCAGTGGCACACCGGCAGTCGGCAACTTTATTGCCTGTTATAATGTTATTCGCTCTGGGCGCACTCAGCTTGTTTACCTACCTACCTAGTAAGAGCGACCGAGGTACATGCAGTCATGTATCAGATGTGTTCCGTCGCACGCTCCATTCTCTCATTATCCAAATGCTTACTGTACAGCTTGCTGACGATGCGAGTCGGAATACGACCCCAAAGGGAGGGACCCTGAGGCATGTTGGGTTCAACGTGGTCAAGAAAAAGTACCGGTGGCTAGAGCGCCGTTGCCAACAACTAGCTCTACCGGGGGCGTGTCCCACGGGGTCGTCGACGGATCATGATCGCCGTACAAGCCAGGTACCGTTCAGACGATGGCAGGCTGGTGGTGGTCCGAGACGGACGACCAGCCATTCTCCACCATGTACCGCTCCGCGTCAGCCTCGTCTGGGCTCAAATGAACCCAAATTTCTTCTCCTGCACCCCAGTTTAAGAGACCTCTCAGGGGCTTCCCCGATGCGTCCCTTGGCACGCTGGGATCTTTATTCCTCCGCCTACACCACAACCTAAGCCGCAGTGCAAATTCGTTAGGGATCTTTAACCGGGCAGCGACGTATTTTTCGGTGGGCTGGTGATTAAACAGAACCTTGGTTTTGGAGCCCGTTTTATTCAGAAGCTGCTCGTCAGCCCATGCCTCGTTAAACCTGGTTTGTTATGGCGGGAGCGTGATTTTGAGGAATTCAAGTGCCGAGTGAACAGTTAGGTAGATTCCGCGCTTAGAGTTGACGATGCTCTTCGTGAGCAACGAGATCCAATTTGGATAAAGGACTGTAAAATCAGTCATGGAGAGATGTGTCGATCAACGTATCGTCGTCATCCAGCACAGTGCTCCCGCTGCCCGAGCCTCACGGCATATCTGCTCGATGCGGTCAAAGTTCTCCTTCCAGAACATGAAGGCTTCGCTGCCGATCGACAATATCGGCTTCTGGATCCGTTTCTCTTCGGGGCCCTCCTCCAGGGTCGCCCCAGCCCAGGGGTCAAGGAGGATTCCCTGGGATATCCAAGGTGAGCCTCTCCGTCCTAAGCGCTTCCACCGTCGTAGCCCCACCGAACGAATGGCCCATCATTGTAACCTTATGCAGGTACAGCCGCCCTTTCCAATCGTTCTCAAAGTCAACGCCGTTGAGGCCGCTGCAACTCGAGCCCACGTTGCCCCCCTTTCTGAGATTCTGTGTGATCACCTGGCCTCCTTTTCCGCTATTGATCAGCTCCAGCACATGAAAGGCCTCCTCGATCTCGGCGAGTCTCATCTCGACCTGAGCCGCGCGTAGCTCGGTATCAACTCCGCGATCATTATGTGGGCTCGTGTCGGAGCTGTTGTCCTTGGGGAAGATGT
This sequence comes from Lasiosphaeriaceae sp. G1095, assembly GCA_027569635.1. Taxonomy (NCBI): domain Eukaryota; kingdom Fungi; phylum Ascomycota; class Sordariomycetes; order Sordariales; family Lasiosphaeriaceae; species Lasiosphaeriaceae sp. G1095. Next base: position 115,747 of record JAPDFK010000111.1, read on the forward strand.
AGTCGACCATGTAGTGCCGCTTGGTTCTTCGGGCTCTCTGCCGTCGTCTTGGTGCCTTGTCCCTCCAAGTTTTGGGCTGTTTCTCTGCTGTTCTATCCAGGTCTTGGCTGTCAAGGTCAGGAGCGTGTGTCGTTTTGTCGACGTATGTCCTCGCACCGCCCCCGTCGCGGTGCTCCATGGCAACTATGACAAATCCAAAACTCGCCGGCTCGCCGCACACGGCACTACAGATTGTTCTCGACCCCCCCAAGCCCGTGACTGAACATGATGACGGGAAACCTTGGCTTCCCATCACGGCCCTCGTCGGCATCAGCCTTTTCCGCATCATCATTGACGAGAGTTGTTTTGTTGTTCAACCCTCCTTTAGCAGCTGTGGGCCAACGCCCCGAGAGCCTAGCGTTGCGATAGACGGGAAGTTTTGTAAACATGATGGTGAGTGCGAAGTAGGCCGTCGAGGGAACATGGGGAACGCTGAAGAACTTGGCGTATCCCTTTGCAGTCCTGGCCCGGGGTTGCGGAAGCCACGGAACTCGTGAGACATTGTCGCCGCCGCCGCCGCCGCCGTTCTTTTTCTTGCCCGATAGTTGCTCATCTCCACCACAGGGGTAAAAGACAGAGAAGATCACAGTATCCAGCTTGAGGGCGTACTCGTCGTTGCGTTTGATATGCGAGAAGGACCGCGGCTCTCGCACCGGAAGCTCGACTTCTATGAATCCGACCGGGTACCGGCTTGAGCAGGGTGGAAGTGAGTGCAACATACGCTCTCGGAAGGTCTTGGGCGGGCTTGGTCCGGGAGAGAACCGCGTAGGATTGGGCTCCGGCTTGGGCTCCGGCTCTGGGCCAGCCATTGTTTTGGCTTATTTGTCACTAATTCCCTGCTCGACGGTGTGTTGTAGGTTTTTCAGTCTGTCAAGGACAACAAATGGTGAGTGAGGATGAGCGGGTTGATGTGAGATCTCTAGGCATGCTCGTCAATATTGATGTTCCCGGAGATCTAGGTGGGCCAAGACTCGAATATTAAAGTAAGAAGTAAGAAATCGATTTGACAATGTGTTGTTGAAAGATGTATAAAAATGGGTATCGTGAGAAAGAAATCATGCAAGATCGCTTCCCAGGGCAAATCAGCAGTGCGCCGAGCCGTGCATCAAGTCTTTCCTGCCTGCCTTAATTATATGATGAGCATGCAGAACGGGAACGAGTGGCCATGAAAAGAATAACAGGCAACTAAGAATTTGGCTAGGTATTTCGCACTCCAGCTATCCGCAGTCGATTCGAAGAAAGAGCGTGTCGTGTCGCGTGGCTTTGGGTGTTTGGTACCTAAGGAGGTATCTTGTGTGCTGCCAAAGCCTCGGCTGCTTGGTGGGTGGTAGGTGTAAGTGGCCGATGATGTCATTGCTGGAAGGACTAGGGTCCCCTCCCCCCTGACAGGCAGTCCACAACAGGTCCATGTTTGAAGTGGATGGGATGGGACTTCTGCTTGGCAATTCGCGGACACGACCTCAAGTTTGTGGTCTGGCATTGTTTACGACTGGCTAAGATAGTCGGATACTTTTCGCCTCGGTGTACCCCGAGCTTGGGGCAGTCTCTGTTGTTCTTTTGTGTCGGTGTGTCTGGGTGATTTCCAGTCCTGCTGCGAGGTGGGTGTGCGTCAATGACCCCGTTATCTGGGCGGCCGTTAGTAAACGGTCATTCAACAGACAGAACAGTCGAAATTCGAGAAGCCATTATTCGCAACACTAGAAGTTGTAGAAATCGTCAAGCGCTCTGTATGTCCCGCACACGGCGACTCTCGGCGAGGTTCGAATATACCGCACCTTATTCAACTTGGGGCCCCTTACCTATCTATGCTTTGCTCTACGCAACCGTCGCCATCCAGAAGACCTACAGAGAGCCAACCCCCTCGCCATGCCGCCTTCCCCTGTCAAGAGCCTCATTTCGCAGCTGTAGCTTCTATGTACAGTAGCCAACAGTGGCGCAAGGCTTCGCGCAGCCGCCAATCGAGGCACCCCAGTCAGTCCACAGGATCCTCGAGACAAATCACTAATACATGTATACCTCTACTTTATCGACGATGTAGCCCGAGCTAGTAGTGCAGGATCCAGTTCCCGACTTTGCTCTAGTACGAGTAGAGCTTCGTGCCTCATGTAGGCGCCAGGCCTTTCACTCAGGCCCTGCCCAGTTGTTGATAACCTGGAAAGAATGAGATGAGCTAGAAAATTGCCAGTGCCTAAAAAATAAGCAGCAACTCCTCCTCCAAACAGCAGCAGTTGTGAAAATCCGCACCTTCTGCGATGACGAAGACGAAGACGAAGACGAAGACGAAGACGACGGCCCGGTACTTTTCCGGACATCAGCGAGAGACACACAGCGAGAGACACTATCATTGCCGAGACCGAGGAGCTCATTCGTCAGCCGCTCAGCGAAAAAGAACTTCGAGAGACCCAAAGCCACTTCAAATCATGGCACCATGCGTACAACCCTGGGCGTCGGTATGAGATGGAAGCCGACCAGGACTCGCGGGATATGCTGCGAGATCCTGGCCTACGAGACCCCGAGACTTGGACATCGCTCACGGGGCGAGCCGGGGAGCAGCGGCAGAAGGTCCATATCAGACACAGAATAAAGAAGCGCCGGGAGCGCCTTGGAGTGTGGAATCCTGACTGGGGAATACCCCAACGCGTCAACGAGGGACCCCAGCACAACTCCTCTTTCTGGAAATGGAGATGGCAAGGCGACGTAGCGGATCGCGGTGCCGATCGCGAGCCATATACTCCCCAACATCTCAATTCACGCGCCGTTCATTTACGGGAGGAACTACTTCGTGGCGGACGGGGCCCGCTGCTACCACGACACAGCCTCGCCGTGGATGCTAGCTAGAGCGCCGCCGAACCTTTCATCACCTCGCGGCCATGGTATACATATGCGATGGACGAAGAAGAAGAGAGGACGAGACTTGAGCGCATCCCTTATTCCAAGAAAATATTCTACAATATGCGCCATGAGGAGCACGTCGAGACAAGGTGGAGAGAGAGCGGCGAAAAGGGGAAATGGACCCGGGCCGGGTGGAAATGGAAACACGAGTCCCCGTCGCCGTAACCCGAGCATCTGGACTGCATAGAGTTCACACCATCTGAAATCGACGAGCTGGAAGCCATCCCGCCTCCTCTGCCTCCGCCACGCGGCCCATGTAAATGGAGAGAAGCCTTTGTTGCAGGGCTCTTCCCCTACTACAAATGGGAAAGAATCCCCTCGCCTGAACGCGAAGCTTCGGCTCCGGTGGCAGCCGTCGTTGAAGTCTATAAAGAGCCTCGTGAAGATGTAGCAGATGCTCCTGAGCCTCGCCGCAGCGCCCGCATCGCCGACAGAGCCCGAGACCGAGCCCGACAAGTTGACACCACTACTGTCGAGATAGGCTCGGTCAGGAGCGCGGGTCTGAAGAATCCGAAGCCTCGGTGACAGCGACCGCAAGAGTAGGCGTGATTTCCCCAGCGCCAAAAAGAGGACGAAGGCGACCGCCAACGGCCACATCGTCCAAAACTGCCAAACCACAGGGCATAGCAAAGAAGAGGGGCCGCCGCCCAAGTAAACAGAGCTTGGTATAACAACATGGCTGTAGCTCACTGCCGCTCCAGCTCCGCGGCAACCGTACGGGACAGTTATCAGATAACAAGAACAAGCACGTCTACCTACAGTAAGCGCTCTAGACGCCTATATATATATATATATTTAGCGGATTTGAATGAGAAGGTTGGTTTGCCTTGGATTGTGAGGCCAAAGGACAGATTACCCAGGATAGTTTTACGGTGCCGGCTACGAGATATATGAGACCGTTTGGATCAAGCCACTTGAGACTTGAATGAACACTTTATGACATTCTGTCGGCTTTTCTTGCTCTAAACCAATAAGGCAAGTATTTCACAAGTCAAAACTCGCTTTCTCTTGCTTGCTTTTTTAGCCCGCCTCATCTTTTTTTTCTTCTTTTTTTTCTTCTTTTTTTTCTTCTTTTTTTTCTGAGTAATTTGTTAACAATACGGGTTATGCTCATATCTCCCCCTTTTTTTCTGGGTCAGGTCAAAAACAGCTGGTCTAGGCATTTGGCATATTAGTCCTTCTATATTCCTCAAACACTCTTATAGCGTCAATCACAAATACCAAGGCATGTTTATTTGATGTGAGCCAGGATGTGATCAGATTCGCTTTTGGGAGCCTCGCTACCTACACACACAAAGTCAAGGCGGGTAAGGAAGGCAAGGAAGATATCATTTTGTAATTGACCAAAGTCACTCAACCTCCAAGTCCTTCACTCACCCATCTCTCGTTAATTTTTTAAATTTAAAAAATTTTTAAAAAAAATTATTTTGCCATCGGTTTGCGTGATGAACACAAACCCTTTCAAGCATATACATCGATATGCTTCCTGACATCGCCAGGTCCCCATACGGTTTTGGTTGACTCTGCATAATCGGCGAACCTTCTCGGAGCCACACCCGTAAGGGTGAGTATCACATCGTTTGTCCGATTTTCCGACCCGAACTTGATGGCCGTGTCTAGGGAGCTCAACATCTTGGAGTAGTCCTCGGACATGCCCAGCGACTGGTGGCGCTTCTCGAGGTCATGGTTGGTGAGATCGACGTGGACAATTTTCCTCCCCAGTACCTTGGTGAGGATGTCGGCGATCTAAGGTAGTTTGAACGCACCCAGTTAGAGGTAGCTGAGGTGGACAGCTTCAATAACGAAACCAAAGAAAATAAATACTCACGTCTTTATAGGACAAAAGCTCCGGCCCCAGAACCAAGTACTCGGTATTGGGTGGCTCCTCGTTCGTCAATGCGTACGCAGCCACGGCGGCGATGTCATCGGCTGACACCCACGGGATCTTGGCATCACTTGTGGCCGAGTACACCTTGTTGTCCTCCTTGATGGACTTGACGTGAGTGGGCTGCTCAGCGAAGTTTTCTGGAATTGATGTTTCGTGTCAGTTGTTGCAATTCACAGAAGAAGAAGAAGAAGAAGAAGAAGAAGAAAAGTAGGTAAGGTAGTCCGGGGGGACAAGTTCTCACGCTGAAACCAACTCGGCCTCAACACTGCCCAATCAACCTCGCCGCGTGTTCCCAGCTCGCGCAGGTAGGCGTGGACTTTTCCCATGGCCGGCCCGCCAGCTTCGATGGCCGAAGCGCTCAGCAGCACGAAGCGGCGAGCACCCTGCTCGCGCGCGAAATCGATAAACTCCATCATGACAGGGGCCGAGTCCATCACGGGCGGCGCGATGATAAACACGGACTTGATCCCGCTGCCGTTCTTGCTGCCCGACGCGGCCGCCGCAAACACATTGGTCCATGTGTGGCGGTCGTCCCAGTCAAAGACGATGCCGTGCTCACTGGCGTTCCGCGATGCAACCAGAACGGGCTGGCAGCGGCTGGAGAGTTGCTGAACGAGCCGGCTCCCTATCGTGCCCGTGCCGCCGATGACGAGAATGGGCGACTTTGTTTCCGAGTCCATGGCTGAAGCTACCTTAGGTAGTAGACAACAGTGCCCGGAGAGTAGGTAGGTAGTATGGATGGTATGGATGGTATGGATGCAAGCTCAGAGAAGAGGAATGGCGACTCTTTATTCAAGAGGAGAATATATATCTATCAGCTCTCCTCTTCCTCCACCAAACACTCCCCCAAAAGTGCGACGACCTTGGTATTTGTATCGCCTCATCATTGTCTGTAACTTCCCGTAGCAAAACATTCGGTGGAAGGTTCTCGGCCTATGGGCAGAGAGTCAAAGAGTGCGTGCGGGGCAGAATGGTAAGCAAGCGTTTAGACTTCACTCAGACGCTAGGATGAGCTCATCATGAAGTATAGTCTGAAGCAACTGCCTATTTAGGTAGTAGTGTAACTACCTATCTCGTGCACGACGCCCAAGCAGTCCCAGCCTGATTCCCAACGGGCAACCAAATGACTCCACTACAGTCCTAAAGTTGACACAAAGATCGATTCTCGATGGTTCGTCCAGAAAGCTTGGCTCGGGATTATGGAGCGGATTTAAGGAGAAAATGGTTTTAACAAGACTGGTCAATTCTTCATATATAAAAGCCATGCCGTTAAATCCGACAGAGACAGACGTTGATGTTTGTACCCAAGTTGTAGGACAAGTTTTAAAACAAATTAAATACTTCATTCAGACACACACACATATAGATATATCAGCACTACTGAAAAATAGAACGGCAATGGCCTCGAGTTACATTATTCAGCAGTCTGACGCGCGTAGAAATGGAGTAAATACTCGATTGGACCTTATCTAGATATATATTTGTTTTGTGATGTACATATATTTGTGCCGCCAGGCGTAAACAATTTCAAACCCCTTTGCTCAAGACCAGCTCGAACTCTTCAACAAACATCCCTTGGACCACTTTATTAACTGGCGCAAACTGATCCGATACAGGACACGCATGAGTGAGTCAAGAGAGGAAAATAAATTAAATAACAAAACTCTTACTAAACTGAAAAAGGGGGTATCTCTACCATCAAACTCTAGAGTATGTACTTCCTTTAATCCCCCCCTATTGCTCCCTACCAGAAATGCGATTGTTTCTTTTCACAAACTACCTACCATAAGTCATCACACATACCAAAACGCACACACATTTACGGCATCTCAAACGCCGCACCATCGTTACTGTGCTGTCCTCCCCGGCCGTCGCTTCCTCTATCCGCGCCGCCATTAGCCACTCTCAAACTCTCGGCCAGCGCCCTCTTCAAGTCCGCGTCGTCCTCATCCTCGTCATCGTCCATGGGACTAATCTCCACGCCCTTCCCCTTGTCGTGCTGAGTTGACGCCCGGCGCCTGCGACGGTACTCCTCCTCGGCCAAGCTCTGGCGCTTGACGTACTCGAGCACAGTCTCCTCCTCGGCCAGCTGGCGCTGGACCTGATCACGGTCCTTTTTTGACTCTTCGAGCGCACGTCGCATTTGGACGTCGTTTTCGTCCTCGTCCTCGTAATTTTCAAACATGGTCGTAGTGGCGGAGGGTTTTGCTGATAGTTTGGATGCTTCAATTGCTTTGAGCAGTTCTTCGTCGTCATCAGCGTCTCCTCCTCCCTGTGCCGCTGCCACGGCCGCTTTCCCTCCCTTTTCGCCAAAGTATTGAGACTGGTGTCCTTTATTCCCGCTGGTGAGAGAGCGGCTAGTCATATCCGCTGATTGGTCGTCATAGCTTGAAGAGTAGCCCCCACCAGGGGCCCGGTGCTGCTGCTGTTGTGAGAGACTCTGTCGTACGGCTTCCTCAACAAGGGCTTGGTACTCCTCGTCTGTGATGTTGGTCAAGTCTTCCTGCTGAGCAACAGGCACCATCAGTGCGGCGGCGGCAGCGGCAGCAGTGGTGGTCGGCGTTGCTGGCGTAGCCATCTTTTCCGTAGGATACGAACTGGATGGATCCCGGCCGGCGCTGGTGCTTGTGCTGGTGCTTTGGTTCTCGGCCATGCGGCGCATTTCGTTGACACTGGCCCGAATCGCAGTTTCTATACGAGCGTCTTCATCCGGGTCACCACGTGACGTTTGCTGTACGGAAGCGCGAATGGCGCGCTCAAACTCGTCGTCCACGACTGGCGACGAACCGCCAACGGTGTTACTGCTGCTGCTGGCGGTGGCGGTGGTTACGGGGACATCTAGCTGGCCGGTCGATCGTTGCTCGGCCTGCCGTTTCTTCCAGGCTTCTTTCTCGGCGTGAAGCTTTCTCCTCTCATCAATAGACAGATGGCGTGTGTGAATCCACCCGGTTTTGGGAGGAGGCCTATCCGGGACGTAGTTACTGTTCACCGCTGCAGTCTTCTCGCCCGGGTTTTGGTTCTGCTGCTGTGCGGCAGCTTCGGCGGCTGCGGCAGCGGCCTTCTGCTTGAGTTGAAATAGCCCCGCGAGCTCATCCTTGTGCGTTTGCCAGCGCATGAGGATGTCCATCTGCTCTTCAGCCGTGGAATAGGTAAGGTCATCGTTGCCCTGCAGTACGCGCGAGGTGATGATGTAGTTGAGGGAGCTTTTGCTGAACATGTTGCGGACCTCGGCGTGGACACCTCGCATCGTATAGGCTGGCAGCGCCCAGATGGCCGAGGCGGGCTTAAGTATCAAGCCGCCGATGCCCTTCCCGAACCCCTTGAGAAGGCCGATGCCTCCCTCCTGCTCGGCACCTTTAAGGGGCTGCGTGACGAGCCCGGACACGCCGTCGTAAAATCCTAGTCCAAACTCCTTCCCAGCCACCCTGAGTCCACTCGCAAAGCCAGTGACCTTTTCGGCCGGCCGCACCGTCTCGTCACCGTACAGCCTGGGCGCGTTTCGGAACCCACGAGCAAGTCCCATGCAGAAATTCATGGGCATTTTCATGCTCGTGTCCACGATACGGCCGACGCCCTTGCCGGCACCTATTGCCGTTTCCATACTGAACGGATTCGGTGGCGGTACCGGTTTCTGGCCGCCGCCACCGCCCCGAGATGGGCTCCTGGACGAGCTGCGAGTCTGCTGTGGAGATAGCATGCCGTCCGGAGACGTCAAAGACGTGGCCGATGACTGAGTGGCAGACGCCAACGGGTGAGACGACGCAACGTTGGCTGCGTCTGATCCCTGTTGATTTTGTGATACTGAGGAACCATGGACTGATCCAGCTCCAGACACTGTCGACGAGCTGATATAATCAGATGTCGCATTTTGCTCCTCCTTGGGTGGTGTTCGGGAGCCGGAACCACCTCCGTCCTTGTAGCTCTTTTTTCTCCCGCCAGATCCCTTGAATATTTCCCGTGGAAAGTCTGCCACGGCCATAGTCAAGGTGCCGATATCTCCAACAAGGGCTGACGTCACCGCCGAGATAGGATCCCAGGGCTGGTCCTCTGTGCTATACTCCTTGGAGCGATACCTGGTCATCAACAAGGTTAGCAAAACCTTCTAATCATATGCTTTCACGCAATTGTTTTCTTACGGTTTGAGGTCGGAATATTTCAGTATTCCCCCCTTGACGAGGACCGCAGCGGCCAGCGCACTCAGTCTAATGTTGGACCTCCTCGGACGCCAGACAGCAACGCGGCTGGGGGCCAGCGTGCACCTGAGGTTGTCGATATTCAAGAACTCGTGGAAGGACTTACCCCCGACGTCAGCGCCCTTTTCTTCGCTGATGCTGGCACCCAGGTCACGAGCCCGTGCTTGTGTGTCGGGTTTCAAGGCCTCCAAGATGGCAGCAGCCAGGTTCTCGGCAGTCAGCTTTGTGTATGGAATAGGATCTGGTCCTGCGCCGGCTTTTGCTATCATAGAGCCCCAGAACGGCTGGTCTCCAAAGAAGGGCACCACAACCGTTGGCTTTCCCAGTTTGATGCCGGCCGCACTGGTTCCGGCACCGCCGTGGTGCACCACGGCCGAGACGTGTTGGAACAGCCAGTCATGCGGGCAGTTACCCAGCATGAATACGCCGTCGGGTATGCCAACCGCGTCGGTGCCGAGCCCACCCCAGCCCTTTGACACGAGGGCTCTCACCCCTGTCTTGGCGACGGCGTCGAATATAGTCCGCGTGAGAGCGTTCGGGTTGTCTACAACGATGGACCCAAACCCAATGTAAACAGGCGGGGGGCCAGCCGCAAGGAAGGCGGCGAGGTCCGGCTCAGGAGTGTAAGAAGAGGCCAGGTTTAGGAAGTAGAAGCCTGAGATAGAGATTTCGGGTGCCCAGTCAGCCGGCTTCGGTATCAGGGCGGGAGACCAGCAGTACGTTGTTGGCACCCGCAGCCGGTTGAGCAGCCCTGGTGCCCAAATCAGAGACAGTGGCTCGAGGTCTAGCACTCCGACTCTGAAGCGGTTGATCACATCGCCCAGCCCTTGCCAAGTCATCATCTCTACCAGGGCGTATGAGAGGTAGTTGGTCATGATGACATCTGTGTTTGTGGACTCGATGTTGGCTAGGGGGTGGGGGAACGATCTCGTTGGCGACCACGGCATTCTATTTACATGTTAGCCTGGTATACAGAAGAAGCTGGACTGCGGAATACAAACTCACGTAAATGTCATGTGCAGAGGAATGCCAAGCTTTTCGGCAATGTGAATATGCGCAAAGCTAGGAGGGTTTGCGATGATGGCGTCGGCCACAAACGGCTTGTCAGCTGGGTTTCCAGGCAGTACGAAGCGACCGTCGAGGGGCTCATCCGGGCGATGCTGGCGTGGCGGAGGCCCTAGTCCGTTGCCAGATTCGATACAAGAGCGCCAGCAGCCCACCAGGATCTGCTCGATGCCCTGCCTCCGCTTCTTGATCTCGCCGCTCTTGAGCGCGTCGATCCCGGGCATCAAACCGGGGTTCTTGACCATAAAGGCCATCAGTTCGGCCGGATCACCGCCGATACTGAAGAACTCTAGCCCGTTTTCCTCAACAAACTTCTGGAAGGTCGGATGTGTTGCCAGGCGGACGCGGTGGCCGTACGTGTCGCGAAGGACCTGTCCCAGGGCCACAAACGGCTGTACATCGCCCCGTGAGCCGACGATCTGAATCACAATGTTCATTGGTGGCGGCGGCACCTGGCCGGGGAGCCCACCAAGACTGGCTGGGATATAAGGGGGCGGAAGAGGTCCCGAGGGAAGAGGTTCTGAATTTGTGAGAAGCTGTTTTCGGAGAGTGGGCGCAAGCAGTTCAGACAGGCGCCTGTTCTTCTGGTTGATGTTGATATTAACACGTCCATCGTCTTTTTTTTTTTGGGGGGGGGGGGGGGGGGGTTTCAAAGGGAGCAAGGGCGGTTATTAAAAGTTTAATAAAATTTCGGATGAGTTTTTTGCACAACTGTAACACAATCCGCGGCAGAATATACAGCGTGTAAAAGAAGTCGGTGGTGGAGGGTGGGGCCAAACTCTGGAGGGGGGGAAACGGGGCCCCCGCCGAGGGGGGGGATAATCCAAAAACCAGAAAGTATGAGCG